>VXBH01007623.1:402863-479353 GCA_013400035.1 Rynchops niger | reverse complement strand
GTAAAAGATTTTTCTTAAGAATTTTAGACTGATTTTACTGTACACATATTGCACTGAAACAACTGGTAACTTTCTCGTGCTTACTCTAAGAGCTGGGTCCCATAAATAGAATTTCACGTGGCAAGTGTATAATACCCATGCTCTGTGGTCTCTGCTGCTAGTTTTAGGTATGGAAATGAGGTTAATGCTCATCCAAAAGCCATAACTTACTTGGAAACTTGTCTCTTCACAAGCGTACCTTTTCCCACGTGTCTGTGGGAGGGGTGAGAAGTGGTGATGGGCAGCAGCTTCAGCTCTGGGAACAGATGGGAAGCGCAAAGCAGACGTCTTCAAGAAGAGTTGACATTTTAAGCACTATGAAGTCTGCAGGGCGATATAATATCATTTCTGACATAGAATGATATACTTGGAAGAAACAGCCAAGCTTTAGAGCATGCAAGCTGAAAAAGTGTTTTGATCCTCAACACTTATTTCTTCTTACCAGTTTATGTTTACATGCCATAAAGATGTTCTCTCTTCCCTCAAACCTTGTCTTCCTTGTATCCCAAGGCCTTCATGTCCAAAATCATACTCCTAGGATGTGGCTTTCTAACGTGCTTTCCTACACGTGATGTCGATGTCTGCGTTTACTCCCCTTTCAGGCATGCTCTCTGTCCTGACACTTGGCAGAGGATGGAAGAGTAAGGGTTTGTTTTGCTGTCCTCGGTGTTTTTACAATGCTGAATGTTTATTTATCCATCAAGGCAGAAGAAGCAGGCATTTGTACTGGATCTTAATTTAGATTATGGATGTCCTAAGTACTTGAGTAATAATTTCATTGTTTGTTATTAGCTTTTAAGTAACGGGCATGAGTAAATAAGTAAGACAATATAAATATAAACCCACTTAATTATCTGAGCCTTAAATACGAGGCAATAAAATCAAATCTAAAAAAAAAAAAAGTGATTTGAGTTACTAACATCGGGAAGACTTCAGGAAGAATTTGTCTCTATTATTAAATCTAAGTGGGCCAAATCCTGCAGCTCCTCGGTCCCGAGGAGAGGTTTGTCCAAGGATGATAACGGGCTGCACCGTGATAAACGATGACAGACGGTGGTGATAAATTGCAATGTGGTGCTTATTTGGACAGGCAGAGATAGGATGGTAAAGGATGGACACCGATATAACGACTTATTTGCAGAAGAATTGAAAAACATTCAAGCTCTAACTTAAATAAATGCATTTCATGTAAGCTGTATGTTGGGATGGTACTAAATAATATTGTGCAAAAAATGGCGTCTTAAGAGTAGGGTTGGGCTGGCTGGAGTCTTCAGGGTGCTGTTGGGCGTGCTGAAGCGACTGGGGCCCTTGCAGGAGCAATCTGTTCAGCCTTTCTCCCACCCCTTTGTTTTTGTCTTTAAATCCTGCCAAAGCTGTCGGTAGGACAGGGTTAGGGCTGCACCGGGTACCGTTAAGTTGCAAATGGACAAATTGGAGTTGTTGTCACATCTTTATCATCATGCACGGTAACGTAATATATCTGAAGAACAAGAATGCTTAGTCTTTCCTTCGCCGGTTTCCTGATGGAAGACATGAGTCTCATCAGGAGATGGGTCGGGCTTTTCTGGTTCTCTAGGATCGTTGTCCCTCACTTCCCTCCAGTTTTTCCTGAATCTTGGCCTTTATCCTAACGGCCTCCCCAGGCACCGGCACGGAGGAATGCAGAAAGCGTACGTATTTTCTTGGAGACAACGTTGGCTGTCTCCAGTTCTGGCATAACTTGTCTTTCCCGCAACAAATACACAGAATCTTCAGAAAGAATTTTTTTATAAAGTAAAAACAGAAATACGGGCAGTAAATACTACTGTCTTCAGATGTTTGCGCAGACCGTTGCCGTGAGGTCTGCTGTGCCCGGTCAGGTGCAACGTCCAGCCCAACCAAGTTAGAGCAGGGGCTGGTCTCGCCGTGTGACCTGTGCGGTAGCCTAAGCTGAAACTGAGAATAAACGCATACGCTACCGAGGACAATTATCAGCTTTCACGGAGCAGATGGGCAGAAGGACAGTGAAGGAGATCCTGCTTTTTTCTTTCAAGGAATAAGTAAGGAAAGAACACAGTTGCCTTCCCCCAACCTTTTTTCCCTTCCCCTCTCTCCTTTAAAGGTTGTTCCTTAGCCGTATGGTTAACGTTGCAGCAGAAATGTGTTTATTTGCTCTTTGTGTAGAGGACTGTCAGGCTAGATAGGTTACAAGATGCTCACAAGGTTTGGGAGACCTGGGTTTAATTCCTTCTTGCAGAAGACATGCTGTTTACCTAACCTTAAGGCAACTAGCTCATGGTTGTAGAATGTTTTCAAGAGAGATTCGTTCCTTTGTTTCTTTTTTTTTTTTTNAAGGCTTTTTTTTTTTTTTTTTTTTTTTTTCTCCCCTCCCCTGAAATTCGATAAAACATGCAGACTGAAAAGTGTTGATTGCCTGTCAGGTCCATCAGGCTCGCTATTTCAGACATACAGTGAAATATAGTAATGTCCTGTCTCGTACAAGTGCTGCGAAAATGCATTTCAGGCTGTATGTTAAGCTAGAGAATTATATAATTGTAATAGATTTTAATATTATGTTATCCATCTTCTATGGAACAGAAGTGGAATTAATAGTAACAAGGAATAAAAATATATACCCAAACTAATTGACTGAAATGGCAACCGTGGGGGTTCTCTAAATCAGGTATGTCTCAAAAACTCACGAAAAAAACCCTGGTGCTTGCTGGATGCTTTGCATTAACTTCTCAAAAGTCCGTCTTTGAAGCATTAATACCAGTCAAGTGGAGAAGTGACACGTGTCTTCTGCGTTTTCTGGGTTTCAGCCCTCTCTGTGCGTTCCGTGGGAACTCCGAGCCGGGCTGGGCAGCTTCAGCCGGGAGCTCCCGACCGGCCCCAGGCTGCAGCACTTCCATTTCTATTAGAAGTTAAAGGAATTAACAATTATGCCAGAGTTGAACCCTTTTAAAACACTGCTCGCGCTTCTGCAGTAACGCGGAGAAACAAGAATTGACTTGGGAAGAAATCCCTTGTCTAGTTTTGTTTAAGCTTTTGAAGGGGTGAGGGGTGCAGCTATGTCTACCCAGTGTTTTCCAGTACCAAACTGGATTATGGTAATCGGAAAGAAAGAAAAGGCAGCCGTAGGCGGGAGGGAGACGGGACTGCTCTCCTGGGGGAGAGGAAGGAGGGACAGACGGAGCAGGGCAGCAGGAGAGGAGACTGACCGGCCTTTCCTTGGTGAAAAGTGGACTCTGCCCTTGAGATGTCGGAGATAACCAGATAAATAAACACAACTTCTCCAAGGCTTTAAGGATGCCAATGTATGCCGGTGCTCCTCAAATTATTTAACTTTCCTGGGGGCTTACTGTCCACTGACCAGTGTCGATGATAACGTGAACAGAAACTAATGTTTCCTGCTGCCTTCAGAGCAGGAATCGGGAGGAGCTCTCGTGAATGGGGCGGCGGGGGAAGAGGGGGAGCAGGGCGGTTTCTAAAGCCCTGTGAGCCGTGCGGGCAGGAGCGGGAACTCTGCTGCCTGGGCCGAACGGGGGAACCGCCGCATGTGGCTGAGAGGAGCTGATTTGCAGTTATCGCGCTCCTTCACTGAGATTAAAATCTCGGAGTCTTTCAGCAAAGTACCGCAAACCTCAGAGCAGCGTTGAAGCTGCGATGCGGCTGTTTCAATCCGCGTGGATTACGGAAGCGGCCTTCTACCTAAGCAAGTATTTTGGTATTGAATCAATTAGCAGTTCTCTTACCCCAGCGCTTCCCCAGGAACTGCCTCCCACACCTGCACCTCTCCCCTGTCTTGGCTGCAGCCCCAGTCCGTCGTCCGGGCAGGCTCGGAGCGCGCCAGTACCGCTTACCCGGGGCCCGAGTCGCTCCTGATGTCGTCCGCTCTCTTGACGGAGTTATACCCACAATGACCTCGCTTCGCTATCTCGCTGCGCTGCATAAATTGGTGCTAAAGGAGACTCTGCCAACGGACCGATGCTGCGCTAACAGCCGAGGCAGGCGTTGTTTGTTTTTTAGCGTGACGTTCCCTCAACGCGCTCGTGGACTGCGCAACGACAGGAGAAGGCAACGTTACAGCTGTCGCTCCCATTTTGGTTTCATCGTATTCCTTCTGGCCGCGCAAATGTTTTTGGTTTTCAAGTCAAAATAAAAGCATGGCTGGTGGCTACCGTCCACCAGTTACAGTATAAATGTACGTAACTGGTGCAGCCTGGCTTCAAAGGAAGGCAGGAAACTGCTCGCGACGTGCGAGTTCGGGGTTGTGCTGAGCCCCTATCGTTTTGTGAACCAAGTAGGCAAAAATCACAGGGTGCACGTGGGGCAACGAATAGCTTTGAGAGTCGATGGGCGGTGCAAACTGCTTGGTTTCATTGCCGTGTAGTGTGACTGGTAGCCTCTCACTTCCATACGTTTCCTTCATCCCTAAAGTTCTGCCTTCGGGACCTTTGTCCCTTCCATGCGCTGATCCCACGGTCTTGGAGCTGAGGCTCAGCTTCCGTGTTCTCGTTCGCAGCGCTGCGGCCAAGCGGTTCTGCGCTTCTCGGAGAACGTTCTGAGTGGAAGCAACTTCTAAGTATTACAGATGGTCAGTATTGTTAAAGATTTTTGTCATCCGTGATAAATTGTTGCAAGAACTGTTTCTCGGCTTCAGGGAATAAAGGCCTCTTTTTAAAGAGGAGCATCAGCTGATCTAAAACTAGATAAAGTTCATCAGCAGAAATAGTCAGAAAGATGATGGGTACCACCACCGCACCCAGGAAGAGACGTACGAGCAACAGCAAACCCCACACCTTGAGGGTTTCTTCCAGAACTAAGCGAACTTCTAGAAATTTCCCAGCCAGAGATTAATTCCTGTTGGGATCCTGCTTCTTGGCGTACTAACAGTTTCTCGCTGGGCTTTCAAATGGGGGTACTTCAGGTCCTGGGGGCTACGCAACCCCTTCTTCAGGAGCAACCCGAACAAGAAACCAATTTGTTGGAAGTCTTCCAGCCAAACTGGTGTTCTAGAACTCCTGTATTCATGTGAGTAACTTAATTAAAGTCAACGGAAACGCGGAACGAGATCTCCTCGGCCAGAGTTTTAATTTTTAGCATCTTGTAGAGTTGTGCGGCTTTGCAGCACAAGAAAAGGCAGGAGAGAAAAGGAACACGCTGTAAACGCTGCGGTGAGTGATGGTAACTGTGGCGAATGTATTTCAGCTGCTATAAATACAAGACTGACTTTAGAAGATCTGCGAGGGAAGGTAACAAACAGCAAATCTGAGGAAGAACTTTTTTTTTTTTTTTTAACATCCTCCAGAGTGGTTATTTGTGAAAGATGTGCTTGCCTTGTTCCGCTTACACAAAACAATTGTACGCAGGTGGGCTTCTGAGTGTCCCGTTCTTCACAGCAGGTCGTGCTGAGGGTGTGGTTTTTCGGTTTGGGGCACCACGTATGTATTACCCTACGGCTGGGGGGAAACGCGGGCAGATTGCACTATGAAATTATTAGGTATAAGCAAAAAAGAGAAGACTCCTATTCCTCTGTCACCGCTAATTCACACAGCCAGAATTTTTGTTTCTCTCTAATCTTATCTTCTGATTGCCTTCATATTTAAATTAAAAAAAAAAAAAAAGGCCAGAAGTTCTCGCCCTTAACTTGGATGCTGTCTGTTACTATCTGCGTCATATGGCAACGGTGCTTCTACCATGAAGGAGCCTGCTGGCGGAAAGGTTTTCGAATGAAGCTTCGCTGATACATGGCTCATAAATCTGCGAAACTCAGCGTTCTGGTTTACACTTTAATTAAAGCGTGTATCGTACATATATTAAAATTCAAATGCTTAACTAATATAAAGGTCAATGGAACGCATAAGCTCCTCTCTTCCTACATTTTTAATTTCCACGTTTTGGTTCACTCGGGCAAGCGTGCATACAGAGCAATCGAGAAACTTAATCCAACGGTTTATAGGGAAAGCGACGGTGATGTGTCTTAATCTAAATTCAAATTACTTCCTTCTGGGGAAACAATTACAGCTGTCAAAACCATCGCTGTACGAACTATAAGTTTATCACTTTTGTTACATAATCTCTGGGGAAATGAGATTATAGAGCCCGATCCTGATTCTTAAGGCCTACCCACCAAACAATAAAAAAATGCCGAGATTCATAACCTGTTACACGTGATTAAAAAAAATACGGAGTCTAGAGATTTATAGGTAACAGTGACATTGACACAGCTTCATTTGTGAAGAAATTGCATCCATGGCTCTGCATTAATCCGTAAATGCTTATGAATGAGCACTTATTTATAAATGTTAGGAAAAGGTACTTGTAAGATTTACAAGTGAGATATGATTTATCTTGGGGAGTTTATAATTTCAGTTATATACGATTAATACCAGTCATAACTTAAGACTTCTGGTTCGTGAAAGGCTGTGCATATTGATCAGTTCTCTCTTACTTTTCAGTTAGATATTAAGGGTGTTACGCTTTGAATGGTGGTTTTTGGGTTTGTTTTTTTTTTTTTAAGGACCGTAAGTTTTCATCATGTAATAGCAAGCAATGGCACAGATCTGTTTTATAGGGTAGAGATAACACTCGGCTCCTAATTAGCTAAGTACAAAATTCAGGATTTGCAGTGGCAGAATATTAATGTGATAGCTGAAACCTCTGGTAGTGAAGGTAAAAGTGCAATTTTATAACTGGAGATGTTGTCTGCATCTACCTTATGTCTCCTTTCAAGACTGTAGTGACGGCGGTACGCGGTGTCACCCTTGCAGTGTCTGCTGGGCTCAGGGCACTGGGCGTCTCTGGCCGAGGGAGGTTGTGCTCAGCGGGGACCGCGAGGGGAGGACACCGTTCCACCCCACCTCCCTCCACTCCGCATCACGAGGCTGCCGGCGTGGGGCAGTTGCTCGCCCGCACTAGATCAAGGTGCCTGGGTGCTGCGGCTCCAAAGGTTTCCTTCCTGCCTTAGGGAAGACCAAGGAACAGAGTTTTTCCGTGGAAACCCCCTTTACTTGTGAAATCTTAGGATCCGCGGGCTGCAAGTGCCACAAGGATGCAGCTGCTGCGCTGGCGCTGTGTCCCCTGGGGAACTGGGTTATGTGTGCAGGCAAACTTGGCTCTATGGGTGTTTTGCACCTACTAAAGCACCAGGCCAGTTTCCAGTCCCAACATCTTCCACCTTGTGTCTACCTAAATCCTGAACTTGAAATAGGAGCAGGGATGTCCACATAGGAATACTTTAGTAGTCTCTGGGAAGATTGGACAATGATATGAGAGTATGGGGGTTTCTTTTAAACGCTTGATGTAGAAATGTAAGTAATTGTCGTATCTATGAGTGCTTCCAGACTGGGATGAGAGGTGGAAGCTGTTCTCTAGGCCCGGAAAGTCCTCAGTACAAGACAAGTACTAACAATCCAAGTTTTCCCAGTTTGACAGTGTCCCTCAGTTCTCTCAATGTCAAATCACTCCATGCATTGCTAAAAATACTTCCCTTATGCACAAAGCCAGCCTACATGAAAGGCCGGCGTTCTTTGAAGAGGAGAGCATCATAGCTGTCGGCGCTGATTGACTACTCCAAAGAAGCGTCCTGCAGATAGCTGCTCAGCTTCTTGAATGGATTAGCTTTGGCTATGCTCGCGCTCTCTTTGTGTTTTCCCCTTGGATCAACATGTAGGCACTGGGAGCTTTTTTTTTTTTTTTTTCCGTGCTGCAAGCTAATTTTAACTTGGAAGCATGACACCAGCAAACGGTGACTTTTAATTTTGCTTTTGAGGTCTATTTTGATCAAGAATATAAAAAGTTATGCTCATCTTGTGAGGGATCTACAGCAACATCTGTGTCACAGGAATAATCGAAGCTGCTGTTACCTATTTGGGTAGCTCGTTAGTACAGTAGTAAAACTTGGCAAATAAATTAATCGTTCAAATGCTGTTAGTTGATGCCTGTGTTTGTATAGCGCTCGATCTGAGGCTGATAAGGGTTTGAGTGAAACAGCGTTTAACCTTTGGGACCTTCCGTTTTTTCACGTGGAGTGAAGATCCTCTCCTCTTCGGTACAGCTGCGGCATTTTTGAGCACCGTAATATGGGCTGACGTGCAATGATGTGACAGGCTGTCCGTTTGTGAAGCGGCTGGAGCGTAGGTTCTGACAGGATACAGTAAGTGGATGAGACAGATTGAAAGAGGAACTGAGGAGGATGGAGCGGGGGAACTAAGAAAGCGACGCTGCAGTTGCTGGTAGTCTCAAATAACGTTTCTCAGTAGCCTTATTCGGATGCTGCGGGAGCACTGTGAGGAGGGTGACAGAGTTTGGAAGTTTCATGTCTCAAACAATTGAAACGTCCTGGATGGATGGCTGAAATTCTCCTGAAACTTGTGTTGAATTTTGGGGTTGGGGTTTTTTTTTTTTTTTTTGGTGGGTTTTTTTTCATACTTTTGAAAAGGCAAATAAGCCTTATCTCAAAATGTCGAATGTTTGAACGTACCTTAATTTGACAATAACGTAAATTCATATTTTTGTGAAGATAGGCCAAAGTTGGGATAGAGGGACAAAGAGAGACATCAAAGTAGACTGGAGCCAAATATAGCTGAGGAAAACGTGAAACTAATTTGCAAACCCCCTAATTATTTTATGATCTGAACAAGAGAGATCAGTGCTAGAAACCCTAATAAGGTTCCTACGTGGCAGTGCCAGCCGTACTGAGAGATTTGGTTCAGCAAATCCCTTACATATGAGCCGGTCGAAGCAGTATATGCTTCAACTGATGATTATTTGCTTCTTTAAACATTTAGTCGAGCAGGTCTTCAGGCTTTCATACTGGCTGTCTCCGTTTAGTGACACTTCCAAGTCGCAGTATTAAGTGACTTTGTAACACTGTCTTCACGAGTGTCTGCTGAGGGCAACTGCCTCTTCAGACATTTGTGGTATTGCCGTTACTCCTAAAGCTAATCCTTACATTGCAGCAGCTTGGTTTGGCTTGTTCCTATTGATTCAGTGCGGTGGCTTCCGATCTCGATGACGTTTTCTGGCATCTTCCCACAACAGCCCATGGCCAGTCTTGTCACAGGAGGAATTACAAGCACGAGGGTTCCCTAAGGCAGAAGTCAAAGGAGGGGGGAGCAAACTGGCAAGGTCTCGTACACAGACCTTTCCCTCTTGCTTTCCCATTAGCCGGGCTCTGAATTACACAGCTCCCACCGCAGTCAATCCTGAAGCCAAAATAGTTGGAGATGTACGTATGGGCAGTACAGAAACAGGAGAGCAGCCTGTAACGCACCAGCTGATCCCACAGAGATGCCCCTTACGGCAGCCGTATATGCCATGTCCCCTGTCCGAGGCAGGGCTTCAGAGTATTCTTCGCTTCGAAGCCCCAGGCGAGGCCCTGGCGTTTCGGGAGGCGCCGGCACGTGTCCTGCAGGCGGGACTGCCCGCTGCCTCCTCCGGGGAGGAGCAGCAGGCAGCCATCGGCTTCCAAATCTCCAGCCAGGTTCTCAGCCAAACGGGGAAGAGCCTTTGGTAGCTGAAACGCTGAACATGCTGAAACCCAGCTGCGTTACCGAAGGGTTTTATTTGTTCTTAAAGATCCTTTCAAAAAATGTTGATGAATTAAAATGCTTTTGAAAGCGCAGAAGAAACGGCATTTACATCTCGTATCTCTCTTGCACAGAAGAAACCGCAGTCGTTACTACAAAAGCTAAAACTTGTCTGCTGGTGATGGATGTGTACGAATGAGAAGTGAAAGTTCGTTTTATTCTTAACAGCCCAGTGCCACAGTCAGAGTTTCAGCCTCTTCATCAGTCAATGTCAGGCAGTGCCCCGGTCCCCAAGCGCCACAGTTAGCACTGCACTACCCTATTGCTCCCGATACTGCTCCTGCTGTTAAATGGGCTCCGCTTCAGAATTCCTTTCATCAGAGGACGGGCTAGGAGCGCGTGAAAAACTGTTTTGCTGAAAATACTTGCTGGGCTGTGAGACATCCAGATGTCTGCTGTCTTCTCAGCTGGCTTCAGTGGGCAGATGGTTCGGAAGAGGAACTTGCTGCAGAGGGGGGCACAGTCAATAAGGTTGAAAGGATTACATGGGCTACGGGAAGGGAAGAAAAGGGCGGGGGGAAAGAGTAGGCTGAAATACACCATTGTAGGTGACTCAGGACAGTACCTGAATCTCCCCTTTTGGTGTAGTTTCTGCCTCTGTCACTGTAATGACTAAGGCTGGCTGGTATAGGGACGGATGGAGCAGCTGCGACCTGACTCTGCTCTTCCATGGACGGGGTGTGGGTTGCCCTGACAGAGTCCTTATCAGCTCTTCACCTTCAGCTTTGTTGTAGTCTCTAACGTGAGGACTGAAATTTAAATCAAGCCAAACAGATTGCTTTTGTCATTTAACTCCCTGCCGCAGTCTCACTGCATTGCTCCTACCCCTGCCTTCATTTTTTTTCATCTTGGACTGATTGCCCAAAGGAGTTAGGGAGAAGTATTTTTTTAAAACTACATTCCTTCTAGAAATAGGAAGACAGTAGAGGGTTATTTTAACGGCTTGCTGTCAAGTATGGTCTAGAATTTTTTTTCTTTGAAGAACAAACGGTTTATACGGTAGTTTTAAAAAACAAAAATTATATATAATTACAGTGTGAAAAAGGTAATGGTGGAAAAATCATTTTCTACCTGAGAAAGAAGCGTAGTTTGCTACACTGAACAAAAGGCTGAGGGATCCAGTGAAAATCTGAGCCTGTTCTCTCCCAAACCAGGGCCTCTAGGAAACCATTAACACACGGCTTATGTACGGTTGGTGTGGGAGACGGAGGGCTTTCACCCTGCGTAACCTCTCTTCAGGTGTGGACACCATGCCAGTATTTCTTTCATCATCACGTCCAGTAGATGGATGACCGTGAAGCGGTGAAGGAAGGCCCTGTCTTCTCCCCCTCACCCCCAACTATCAGCGCCGGTGTGACGCTCAGAGAGGACCTTCAAGGTGCTGGTTTAAAGATGATGCCCAGAGCCTATGCCTCCCCATCTTCCAGCTAGCACCTCCGGACCACGCCTGGGATCCCTCCTGGGGATCCTCCTTGGCCAACGAGCCCCAGGGGATCACGGCAGCCTGAGCGTAGTGTCCACACAGGCGCGTAGGGAGGACAAACTCACCCCTACGTCCAATGAATTTTGAAATAAAGCTCTAAACATTCCAGCTAAATGTTATTACTTTAAATACTTAGAATTTTTTTTTTTTTTTTCCTCTGCTCTGTGTTTCGGAGCCCATCATTAACCAAGCCCGTAGCTCCACCGTTCCGTGGTGGTTCACGACCACCACCTAGTGAACACTTCTGCTTCGCTGCTGCCTTCGGAAAGGCGCAGTCTTTGCACAGGGAGGTTCAGGTGGTCTCCCTTTACTGTGGGGCTTTTCAAAATTCCAGTCCTTGAGACCAGAATTTCTTTTGTTTTGCTGTATATGATCATAATGAATTGTAAAGAAAAAAAAAAAAACGTAGTCCTCCGTGCAGCAGTAAGTCGCGTGTGCGGCAGCATTTTAGCAGACCTAAGAACTGCAGCAGCACGTGTGCTGGGGTTTATCAAGATCTATCAGGAGGTCTGTACTTACCTGTGTAGAAATGTGCTCTAAATAATATTTCCATCGCAACTGTTTTTTGTTGACAAGTGTTTGGGGGGGTTTTTTTTGTGTGCTTATCAGTCCTTTAACAGCTTGGAAACAGATGGTGCAAAACCTGTGAGTGTTACTACAGCAGAGATTATAAACACCACGAGTGAACGCATATTGCACCTTCTTGCATGTTTGCGTGGTATTTCTGCGACTATCAACGTGAAACCACTGGGGAATGCGTGTACAGGCGGCGTCCTAACCCTCTGGGGTTTTTCGAGGTCCTTATCCCTTTGCGCGTGCATTCCCCATTGGGTGCTGCTGCTGTTGTGAACCACGTAGCTCTGCCTGAGGTGGACTCTGTGCAGGCCTGGGGTATCTCACTGCAGGACCCCCCCGCAGCATGCCGAAGGCAGGAGACCAGGCCGGCTCCGGCTTTCTCTGCCCTGTACGGTCCTTGCCATTGCGGAAAGACTTGCGCCTCCAAATGCAAGGCACGCCGCGTACATGTTTGGATTGATTCCGAAGAATCTATCCCCCTTGTGGCCTGCGGGAAAGGCATCATGTTGTTTCAAATGGTTTGGAAAAAAGAAATCCTGGCAACAGAAACCAGACCCAAATTACAGTAATGTCCTACGACCACACAATCGTCGTGAGAAGCCCAGAGAAGACTTGGACAAACACCTGGCCTAAAGTGGGCTGGCCCTGAGAAGTGTCCATAAACCCACTCTAACCCTCTCATTTAGGGGCAAGGGGACACTTCCAGACAGGAGGCATTTAGCACTAAACACGTGCTCCTATCTCCTGCTTACACGCTTGTAGCCGTTTCCGTAGCCCCGAGAAGAATCAGGCCCTGGGGATGGTTTTTGCCGTCGCGTGGTGTGTTAGCACCGGAAGCAGGTTAGCAAGGACCATCTGTCCAGTGATCCCGTCGGTGTTGTTCGTGCTGAAAAATGAGAAGGGGCAGAGAGGAAAGCGATGATTTACTGCGCGCTGCGAAAACAATCGACTTCAGCTGCTGCAAAGCTGACAAATCCATATGAAGGCTTCTGAAATCAGACTTCAGTGAAGATATTTTATTAAGATACTTAAGAACAATTGAGAAAGGCTTCTTTTTTTTTTTTTTTCCTTTGAAACAAGTGGAAGGTTATTTTGTATTAGGATTACAACTTCATCCTCAACTAAAACTTGTTAATAACTAGGCATGGTTATTACCCATCTCTAAAAAGTGGTTAGAGACCGTCCTGGTCCTACAGACACGCAGATCTGTGTAGGTGAGTCTGATGGGAAACTGCCACCGAGCTGAAGTGATTTGCACGGGGCCATAGTGAATCGGTGGCAAAACAAGGTAGGAAAGCCTGGTTTGGGAATTTGAAAATCTTTATCAATTTAACTATGTTTCAAGGTGAGTTACCTAACGCGTGTACGAGCTGGGGGTGGTTTAGCTGCAGACATACATTCCTGGGCGTTTTTTTCCAATCAAAAGTTATACTGAAAGTGTATTTTGAAGAGCGCGGACGATGGGCTGAGATACGTGCTCCGCTGAGACACAAGGAGGCACAAGGCACGCTTGTTTTCACGCTTGGGTGACAAGGAATTTATATTAACTCATTAAACAAGAGCCACCTAAACAGTCTCATTGCTGAAAGATTTTACTGAGGGAGTTTGGTTTCCTTAGCCCCGGGGGGAGACCAGACCAGTACAGAACGCAGCTCGGCACTTTCGGCTGGGCTTCGTGGTTTAGGCGGGTTAATCATGCCTTGGGACGTTAGCCAAGCAATCTGATTATTGAGTTACTTATTTATTCAATACTTATTTTTAAAAATCCCAGGCAGATTAAAATTTGGCAAACACGGGCTGCTAGAGTGAGTGATGCACAGAGGATCATAAACGGAGCAAAATTAATCCAACTTCCTCTTGGAAACTTTTCAAATATGCATATTAAAGCACACTTAAATCACAATGAATGTAAAGTTCATGTTCGTGAAAATACAATGCCCATTTACAACCTGTGTTCCCCATAAATCCACAGTTTACAAGGTATGTAAATCTTACACAGACCCACCTCCACAGTAATTCAAAACGAAGAGAATCTGCTCTATGCCAGAAGATAGTCCATATTTCTCCCTAGGATGTCTTGCTGAAAGGATCCTCCAAGAGGATCTGCCCTGTCGGGCAGGACAGAGACTCGCTCAGCCCTTAGGGAAGGACGGCTTTAGAAAGGCTTCATTCGCACACGAGGTCGGTCGGTACGTTTAGCAACGGCAGCAGAGCTCTGCCGTGCCTTGCCTGGCTCTCCCAGGCATTGAGGTGCCTCCGGATCCCCCTGCCTTCCTCTTCCAGCTCTTAAAAGAACTCCAGAAAGTACCTGCCACGTCATACCGAGTATCTTTTCCCCCAAACTCCTCGCATGCTGAGATGTGGGAATACATTTGGAAGTTTGGGAAGGAAAACGGAGCGCGATGCAGATAGCAAAGCTGGGGTTTTGCCTTGGGAGATCAGCTGCCCCTGTTCAGAGTCCAGCTCCTCAGAGACAAGCCTCTGCCACTCGGGGAGATGCTGGTTACTCGGTGGTTGTTGTAAAGAAAAATTTCTTAAACAAAGAAGAAAATTTCCCGACGGGGCCTCTTAGATGTCTATTTTTATTTGTAAATTTCTGCATTTGTACCTTCTTATAACCTACTGAGTCAAGGGATTCTCATTTTTAAACATTTTTTTAAGAGCTTCTGGGCTGAAAGCCACAACGGCAAGTTTCTGCCTACATGATTTTGTTTTGGGTTTTTGTTTTTTTTTAAACGTTAAAAAATAAATATCCCTGCATCAATCCTGAAAAAAATACCCACATTTAGAATATAAATGCTGAGGTGGTTTGGATTAGACTGGGAAAAGGTCCCAAAATGTGTAGGGTGCTCTTGCCCACAAAGAATGAAAATTTCATAAAAACAGACGAAGGGCAGGGTGGTGTGTCTGGAGGAAACCTCTGCGTTGTACCCCTTTAAAAAGTCATTAACGCTTACATGCGGCTTGTGATTTTTGTTTCTCACTTCTGCTCTATTCTACTCGGTTTTTTCCCTTAGCCTTAAGTCGCTCACCTGTGCAACTAATCCCCCAACCTGCTACCGTAGCTTTCTGGGTTTCTTGGGTTTTGGGTGGGGGTTTCTGGGGGGGTGAGCGCAGGGGGGGAGGTTGTTTTGGGTTTTTTGTAGTGTGTTTGGGTGTGTGTTTTTCATGTTGATAGGGGTTTTTTGGGGTTTTGTTTTGTCTTTGTGAGTTTTTTTTTTTGTTTGTTTGTTTGGTGGATGGAATTTTTTTATTTTGTTTTGTAGTTGTTGGGGCAGGGTTATTTGGTGGGTGGCTGGTTTTATTTTGGCGTGTGTGTGAAATGCCCCAGAGACCGAGTTCCTTACATAAGGCAAGGATTTCTGTTGGTGGTGCTGAGACAGAATCACTTGTGTTGTCATGGCAAGGTCGTTCTGATACTCCTCAGAGTGATTTTTGGTATCTTTATTTTCCTTCTTCCAGGCACCAGAAGTTAATGCCAGTGTAAACTACCACTTGGTAATACTTTTAAACCAAGTATTGGAAGTCACATGACTTTGAAGCCAGAGTTTTTCAAGTAGGATTTTGCTGTGTACGAAGTTCAGTGCTTTTACTGGAGGGTGAAAGTGCCTTTCTGTGCTTTTCTATCTTAGGTTAAAACCATTTAGGTTAAAAATCCATTCGGAACCCCTTTTTTCTCCCTGTAGAGGCAGGGCATGAGACTCGGCCAGGTGCACTGCCCAGGTGGGGGTGGTTTCATTTGATTAGTTTTGAATCTCCTCTCCACAACAGGACAAGCTCCAAGAAGAGCAGGAGGCCTCTCTTAACGATGGGTTTTGTCAGCGTTAGGTTGTTGGTTGGGCTAGATGATCTGAAAGATCCCTTCCAACCTAGGCAATTCTATGATTTCTCCAAGAGACTGGAGTTGCTGGTGGCATAAACTGAGAGCAGTGGCCTCCTTCCATGAATGTGGGCAGGGAACGGGCAGGAGTGAAGGTGCCAGAGTAAGGAGACAGGCAGGAACCAGGCTGGAGAAAGCACAGAGGCTGAGACAGTGAGTGGCTTTAAGAACAGTTTTCTTTCAACCTCTTTCTTCTTTTAGATGAAAACAGGTTCTTGTTGGCAATGTTTTTGTTTCAAGAGCTCAAATACTGACCCTCTCTTGTGTTAAACACTGTATGGACAGTTCAGTTTAAATCTCAATCAAAAGCGTGACGGCCACGTACGCACCTAATCCTGAGCCAGCCCCAGATGGGGGAGCCTGAGCAGTCAGAGCAGCGTGGAGCCCGGTGCAGGTCAGTCGCACCTGTCTGCATTCACAAAGTCCTGGAAGGATTTTGGAGCCTGCACAGAGCTTCATGCTGTTTAGTACAGAGAAATCAGCTTGTTTGCGTTCTGCTTGTCACCGCATAGTGGCATTCGCTGTGGGGATGGTTAGTACCGCGGGCAGCCTAGTCTCTTGCAGGCAAGTCATATCCTGATGCCTCCAATGCCTTTGCCGAGGGATGAAGGGGTTGTTCTACCGCACGGACTTTTTTCCTTGATCAGATTGTGTGCTGCAGTAAAAAGTTGGTGTTTGAATCTCACATTCTGCAGTCTCTCCGGGTTTGTTTAACCTCAGGTATATTGTGTCTGAAGTTATTTTGTGTGGGGAAAATGAACCCCCGAGGAGCAGCATAAAGCTCGTGCTGTTCCTCGCGCTTTGTGTGCATAAATGCCAAGAGATGAGCTCAGAGGATTTAGGAATCCATCTGTTCTGCGTAAGGGGAAAACATAATTTAGACAAGAATTAGGGACAGGGAGCAAGGTAACACACTGTTAAGTTAGGACCTGAATGAAATTTAAATACAGATATATGTCATTAAGGTGATATCCAGCTCTCTAGGTGTTGCCCTTGCCTTTATTTCATGTATCAGTATAAGGAGTAAAAGCAGAAGAGAACTAGTGCAGGCAGCATGTAACCAGGAATAGGGTTGCTGCTAGAAATGCCCTTTTGGGTACTTGCGCTGTAGATGCCATGTTCTGAAGCCAGTTCACGTTACATTGAAGCCTGCATGCTAAGTCAGGAGTTGGGTCCTAACCCAGCTCTTATTTTGTCTCAAAAGGGAAGGAGTGGAGGAAAAGTGGTGAGGCTTTTATATCTGCATAGCTTGATTTTTAATATATTTTTTTTTCTCCCTATAAAGACACTGCTCGCCTGCCTTTCAGTTGCGTGGAAAAATGACTGGATTTAGTCTGCTGATGACAGGCAGTCCTTACCCAGCAGAAAACGATACCTGCTTGGCAGAACTGGGTCTTGGGGAATCCCTGCCAGCTGCATGGTGCAAATAAACATTATGGATTTTAATGAGCAGTTCCATGCCCACATAAATCAGATGTGTGGAAGTAACATTGCTGCTGCCCATCAGTTCAGACGGTAGTCACTGACAAAGTGGTGGGTTTCTTCCAATCCATAAAAATACTTATCCTGCAAAGAGCACGTTCTCCCAGTACACACTTTGCCAGCATCACTAATTGGGGATGTAAAAGGAGGTGCCTGTATGTTGGTGATAACTGAATATTCTGCTATATAAATCAGTCTAGTTCAAACTCAGAACCCGCTTTTTAAAAAAAAAAAAAAAAAGAAGAAATTCATCAACCGTTTTCCGATATCAGATTTTCTAACCTCTAAACCAGTCCTTGAACCTTTCCCTCTATGCACCTCCATGCAACCAGGAGAATAATAAAATTAATTAAAGCTATCATTTTTTAGTGTTCCTTTCTGCATCTAAATCACTTCTTTTTTTTTTTTTTTTTTTTTACACAATACATCAGTTCCTCCTTCTTTATTTCTCAAGAGGCTGCCAGCCAGAATATGACTTTTTACTGTAGTCAGATTTAAGAAGTACAAAATAAAGCATCTGTAAAAACAATATTACCAAGTACGTGGCAGATCGTGTTTGGGGGGAACAAAAAACCCCAGAATTACCTACAGCGGTAATCCTGCTCTTACCAATGGCAGAGCAGCGCGTCTTGTCGTCTGTGTTGGCCGAGCTGCTGTGGCGGTTGCAGAGCAGAGGCAAGAAGAGGGCACCGTTCTCCTAACTGCTGCACCAGAAAGGGCTTTTTTGCTGAAGAAAAAAAAATAATGATATTTTGATGTCCCTTTATTCCTTATTATGTGGAAGGATATCATGAAGGCAAAGGGCAGATGTTTGTAATGTAAGCCTTAGCCTAACAGCAGCCAATTTTGTGTAGTCTCTCTTTAAGATGTTAAATATGTCAGTGCTTTTTTAATTTCCAAGGCATAAAAGTTCAAGTCGCTAAGTATTTTCAGCATCCTTTTTCCAGTGAATTGTGCTTGAGGTGCTTTTAAAGGCAGTGGCTCTTCCATAGAAATGATGAGCACAGCTCCCTTGTAAGCAAGGTCTAGTCAGGATGCCCCCAGCACCTGCAGCGTCTCAGAAATATAAATCTCACGCTCGCTGAAAACTACGAAGTTGTTCTACCTGTGCTGAGTCCAGACGGCATTCGTGCCTCTGACTGGCCTATCTTACTGCTCTTGTTTCCAGCACGCTTGGAACGCAAGCAGCAGTGCACAGGACCGCGCATAACCCATGCCCAAGAGAGGAGGAGGAGGTGGGTAGGGGGAGAGAAACACAGCTTCTGGGTTTCATTAGGGGTAAAAATCTCTTGGATTCTTCTGCCTCTCCACACAGCTAGGATCACCCAGTGGAGGAGAAGCACGTGGTGGGGATGTTTCCCTGTCAGCTGGAGGCATTGCTGGTTTCCTCTCAGTTCTGCAGGTCTCCCCGGGTTCGGTGTCCATCTGCCCGTCTCAAACAGCTGAGGCTTTCACTCGCTTCATCCTTGCAAAGGCTTTAGGACCCTCTGAGTGAAAGGGGCTGTGCCAAATAAGCAGTCCAATAACAAATCCAA
This sequence comes from Rynchops niger, assembly GCA_013400035.1. Lineage (NCBI taxonomy): Eukaryota > Metazoa > Chordata > Aves > Charadriiformes > Laridae > Rynchops > Rynchops niger. The sequence continues at coordinate 460,786 of VXBH01007623.1, read as the reverse complement.
AGGCGTTTCTTGAGTTTCTAGGCCATACACCTAAAGACCCCTTGGCTCAGCTTACAGTTTTGCAAAAAGAGATTACAGGTCTAAATACCAGCCTTCCCTTTTCTCAGAGAAACACGTGAACCTGGCAGCAACAACATCAGTAATCTAATACCTGCAAAACATTGGTCTCTCTTTAAAAAATGGCTCTTTAACCAGTAACGGAGACAGCTCTGTCTTTGCTCAGTGGGTTATTTTCACCCTCTGCCTGTTTATAGCCCTGGGTGACTGCAGACAAATCCTTAACTTCAGACTGCGTGATGCCTGCTGAATAGCAAATTCAGCAATTTTTTCTCATGAACTTTATGGAGGGCGGTCCGTCAGCAAGCATGGGAAGCCCAATAATAGCTGGAAGGTGACTATGCGAGTTGTTTCACTCAAGCTAGTTGTCTCGTAGAGGAGCATCCCTTTGGAGCTTCCTCCAGGAAGATGTACAGCAGAACTGAACGCTGGCTAACGATGATGCAAGTGGTCCAATTTCTTCTTAAAGAATTTGAGTAAAAATGAAACGCGGGCATTAACTTTAAAAATGGCAAACAGCTTTGGCATCTTCCCAGGTTAATGGTTGACACTGGTGAGTACAACTAGGTCTCCCGGTGAACCTTTCCGACTCCTAGAGCAGGTTTGAGCTGTGCAGATGGCTGATGTACCTGTACAGGTATTAGAGCTTCCCCAGTATCTTCCTTTGTGTGTCAGCTCATAATTTAGTTTAAACCAGGCTTTCTGTGATCTACCGTTGCGTCTTCTTTTAATAGAAACAGCATTTCGGATTGAGAAGAGATGCCTAGTGCTGCTTTCTGAGCTCTGTCTGAAGGGTGTCTGCATCAGGGGGTTAAATAAAAGTGATGGCGCTGCCCTTCAGCTCGGTCGTGTGAGGTTTCTGTCAGTTGTGAGTCCTCTAATTTCATTACTCAGCAAGCTGCTGAAATTGATTTTGGTTCTCCAGCTGTTAGCAAGGGTAAAATTACATTTTTACTAGATTTCTGGCTTTCAGCAAATTAATGTGCAGCCCATCAGGATTCTTCAGGGGAGAATAGGAACTGGAACCATTAGCCAAGCCATAAAAGTCTAACTTAAAGAAAAAAAGCTGCCAAAATACAAGGCCAATTCTCTCTTTAAAAGTTTTATGTCAGTGTAGTTCCACTAATGTGAATTATTGGTGTAAACGAGTATAGAAAAGGTCTTTGCTCCCTTTCTGCATTATGAATTTTAATATATTTTCTCCAATCAGTAGAAATATTTTGCTTTGAGTTCTTAATAGGAACTTTAATAGCTCTGCTTTAATCACTCACAGAATCTCTTCCAGATGATGCCCATGTTCTTTAATTGTTTTAAAACATGCTCCCCGTCCTTGAGCACTAAAACCAATTTGAGACCTCCTTGTGTAAAAAATGCAGACCTGTTGCCTGGTAGTGTGCATTTTGTTAGAAGGAGATATTCACATTCAGTCCCAGTTTAGCATTTGGGACACTTATAACTGCGAACACTTCAGTTGTGTAGGAAATGCCCCTTTCGTGGGCACGTCTCCCGTTTCCCACTCCTTGGTGGATAGTATGTGAAGGAAAGCACCAGTCTGCTTTTCTCATCATCATATTTTGACTCGTGTTTTTCTGTCTATAGACTGTCCTGAGGTCACCTCTGCTTCCTCCAGACTCTCTCTATTTTGGACCTGTGGTCTGTGCTTTGGTCTCCCCCTCCACAAGCTCTGCTGCTGCCCTTCACCGCCACTGCTGCCATTTCCTCACCGTCTTTATCAGGAAGACAGAGGAATCAGCCTGTCCCGCTTCTCTTTCCAAGCACATCTATCCCAGCCGCAGGTCTCTCTCACAGGTGGTAGATTCTTATTCACTGAGATGCCAATCTCCGTCTTTACTACTTGGGTCATTTCACTGTCACGAGGTACATCAAGTGCTACCTTATCCTTTCTTCCAACATCAAAACATCAGAGGAGTTGCCAGCTCTATTACTTCTCCTGCTGTCACTCCTTCCCCTGCCTCCTCTGCTCAGCAGTATCCATGTCTCATTTTATCCCTGAAACTCTTGGTGTCTTTTTTTTTTTTCTTTTTTTTTTTCTTCTCTGTGCCTTGGGGCACAGATGTGCCGTTTAGTCGTGGGCTCTCTTTGAAAACTTGTTTCTGCAAGCGTGCCCTTCCTCGGCTGTACTCTAAAAAAGAAGAAATCAAAAATAATTTCCTCAGCATCCCTGATGTAACATATATCCCTGGGGGGAAACGCGCTTACCCTCATTTGAACAAATGAAACAAATGTTTTATTGGGGTGGCAGGGCGAGTTAGGTGGCACAGGGCCCCGGCTAGGGAAGGGGAGGCAACCTGCTCTCTGGCACCCGAGACTTGCGATTCCAAAGCCCAAGAAGACAGGTTTCTTTTTCACTTGATGGCCAGCTCCACCTAAAGTCTGGGTGATGATTTCAGTCTCTCGCCAGAACACGTTCAGTCGGTCCAGAAGCGCCCCAAAGTGTTTTGCCTTCGCTCCCCGGCCTGTGCGGGGATGCGGAGGTGGCAAAAGCGTCACGTTGCCGTAGGCGTGCTCAGGGCTCCTTGGTGGGAGAGGCGTCCTCGTTAAGCCGCTCACCTCTAATAACGCTCTCACATATGGGCAGTAACTTTTCTTAAAAAAAAAAAAAAAAAAAGCATTTTCAGCTGAAATACTAACTGGCCATTTTTTGCTTTTTATGCACCAACAATGACACCTGGTGGTTTCTAAGGGTCTTGCATAAGCCTGGCACTGCTCTTTTTCTCTATCTTCCACAAAAGTAGTTAAGGCCTGCCAGGTTTTTCTGTAATTCCTTACTGGCGGTGAGGGCAGTGAACCTGCCTGCCACGTACATGCCCGTCTTTTGTATATTTTTAAGAGGAAGGAACAGAGAATATCCCATTTATCCCAAGTCTGTGATTTCAAACCTTTAAAATATCTGTTTCTGTAATAGGTTTTGGGGTTTTTTTTTTTGAGGTTTGGTGTTTTGATTCTTTTTGTTGACTTACTTTTTTGTTTGGTTTGTTGTGGGTTGCCGTTATTATTATTATTATTATTGTTTTTCTTGGACGCCTTCTAAGCGTTTTTAACCTTTTCTGTGAGGAAGGTGAAGCAAAACAGCCCCCCTGGCCGGGGCTGGAGCCGAGGTGCTGAAGAACCAGCACCGAGAAATGGCGGCGGGAGGGGAAGGCGAGGGGAGGGGAAAGCGGGGCCTGGCCCCGGCCGGCCTCGGGCTGGGCCTGCAGCCGCGCTCGGGGGAAGGGGAGGGCTGAGGCAGCTCCGGCGGCTGGGTTGTGCCCGCCATCTGCTGCCTGCAAGAAGCGCTGGATGGTGGCCCTGTGGAAAGGGGCAGGCGAGGCCCCGGGCCCTCGGCGCGGGGCTGGTGTTCGCTTTCAGTGCGGGGCAGCGGGTCCCCTCCTCAGGGTGGGGTGCCCCCCTCAGTGGGGACGGTGTGTTTCCCGCCGTTGTGGGGCAGCGGGTGCCCCTCAGCAGGGCGCATCCCCCTCGGTGCGGGACAGGCCTCCTCTGGGCTGTTCGCCAGAGACAGGGCCGAGGTGGGGAGTACGAGACGTGGCAGGGGCCGGCACGGAGCTGTGGAGAGCAGCTGAGGGAAGCTGGGAGACGCCGTGAGAGGCCTCACCTGGGTGGACATGAGATAATGACCAAAGGTTGGTGGGGCTGAGGAGAGGAAAGGGGGGCCAGGGCTGCGTGATGGCAGGGTGGGAGAGGGACGGCTGTGGGCAGCTGAGAGCTTAGAGAAAAGGTGCTATAAATTTATCTTCGGAATGGTTAAAGGAGGTTGTAGGCTGTCAGGTTTGAGGGAAGGTGCGCTGCTGTGCACTGCCCTGCCCTGATGGGAGTGAGCAAAGCCAGTGGGAGTCACACGCTGTTGCACCACCAAAACCAGTGGGGTCTCTTCCCCTTGGCCTGTGCAGCAGCTGCCACGATGCGCTGACTTGGGCTGAGGGCTTTGATATTTCTGGAGTGCTTTTCAACCTTAGCCAGGCTTTTGATGCTCTAGTGTTGATTATAGGTAGTATAACTTTAGCATAAACGAGTCTGGCCATAGAGATGCTTGACTGGGAGGAATATGGCCGCACAGGTCTTGTCAAAATTGGGCTGTAATCTGGTACTTTCCATGCTGCGAGGCTGCATGTATAATTGCTTCATCCTTTTCCTTGGGATAGGCATGTGCCAAGTACACTGCTGACCCTAGCACATAATTTTTTTCAGTAACAAATGAAAATGGTGAGTGGAAAAAGGAGGTATTTCTAAAGGAAACTTTCACTATAAACTTTAAAAATGAAATCTGCTGATTTGGGATAACTGATACGTCCTGCTTCCTTAAAGCTGTCACCTTGTGTTACGCACAAGATGTGACCTGTGAGCATGCATCACCAGAACAAGCCAGATTACATCTAGTCACGTCAGAGGTTTCAGAAGTCGCTGCGAGACAGGCAAACCCAGACACGCTGCGCGGTCTCGGTGACACCCAGCCAGTTGCAAGTACCCAGTTCTTTCAGCGTTTATGCAATCTTTAGCCGCTCAGATTCGTATCAAGTAAAAAATCTGTCTGTTCGGAATGATACAAGTTCAAAGCTATTCCAGGTTTCAAACGCGGAGTGCTGGCTTCAGCAATAACAACACAAATAGAAACTCATTGGTTCTGCTCTGTTCGTTAATGCCTGCTATCTTATGAGTAGCGTATTGACCTGGGAGAGGTGCTGGGCTCTGTTCCCGACTGCCAGTGCCCTGCTGCATGAACCCACCCTGTCAGCGCCTGCCCTTCCCTCTTAGTGCTTATCTTACAGAATGGTATTGTTAAGCCTGGGTTGGAGTGGGTGAATGATGACAGCTCAAAGACTCTTCAGGCCTTTTTTTTCCCTTTGGATCTTTGGGGGAAGCAGAACTGGAGCTGCTTCAAACCTTTTTATTCCCAGTACGCCTAGCAGGGCAACAAATTCAGCTGTGTGGGCCAAGATAAAGAACTACTTCCACCATCCCGGAGTCCACCCAGAGAACACCCGTTCCTTGCTTTTTTATAATCAGAGGGTTCAGCAACTCTGGCAAGAAGCCATGAGGAGAAAAGCAGTAACTCAGGTGGGTCAGTCCCAGGCTGTTTCAGGTTGGACTAGTCAAAAGCAGCACCTTACAATATAGGTTTAAAAACAGAGAGAAGTTCTGGTCCAACTGTTCCCAGCAGTTTGCTCTTTCATCTGCGTTTTCTTGGCTTGTCAAAATATTGTCTTGTTGCCTTTTACCAGAGTGAGTGTTGCAGGACATATTACATAAGGGAAGTGGTAATCTCTTATGGATAAATGCAAGCTGATTGCACAAGGAACAAAATTCTAGAGAAATAGGGACTGAATATTCACATGATACATGGGAACCAGAGATACCATATCGTACAGATACCGTCTCCTACAGTATTAGTACCATATTGGTATTAGTCAGTACCATTAGTGTATGGTACCATTAGTGTATGGTACCATGTGGTATTAGTTTGTGGCTGCAGAAGAAAGGCAGATCTCAGAGGCTAGAAACAAAGTGAATGGATCTTTAGAGTTGTGTATGAAACAGGGAAGGTGAGGAACATACACTGTCGAGGTCAATCTGGTTTTGTCATATTTTCCAAGACGACACACATTTAGAGAATTCAAGCTACTCATTATGGAGGTACACAACCTTCCCACAGTGGCTGCGCTCTCATTCAGAAAAGGGCAGTCCTCCAAAAGACTTCAAGTAGTTCACAAAATTAAGCACGCTTTAAGAGCAGCAAAGAAAATTCTTCATACAGATAAAAGATTCAGTATCCAAGAAGTAAAATGAAAATGGGTTGTAAGAGTTTGAATTGCAAAGCCTTTGTACGAGGTTAAGAGATGAAAACAGAGTAGTTAATCATATAGTTTCTTATAATGACTTATAGTCACCCACAGCAGCAGTGACAGTGAAGTCTGGGCGCCACTAGGGCAGCATTGGAGTGCTTTGGAGTGTTTCAGTTAAATGACAATTTAGCCTTCCACCTACCTGCACTGTGTACACAGCTGTGATAATTAGGTACATGCTGCACATTCAGATCTTGTTACTGAGGAGTCATGAGCCGTCGTAGGATGCTCCTAGCTAAGCGAAGTTGTGTTTAGAGCAGGTGGAGCTTTGCATGCATACAGCACTCAGCCGGTTATTCTGCTGACCTCACTCAGGCCAGCCCCAATTTTTTATTTATATTTGAAGATGCTGTTCAGTGCCTAAAGACTCTCTCATTTCATTAACATACTCAAAGCCACCATTCTGTGCGCCCCTACTCTTATTTTAGGATCTCTGCTCATCAGGGAACCAAAATAACACTCTGACATTGTCTTTTAAAAGCAAATTCTCAGTACCTGACTAAAAGTGGTTCACAGGAAACCCACCATCTTAAGTCACCTACTATTTCTGTGCCGTTATGTTGGTTACACATAAACATGGTTGATTTACACATGGATAATACGTCCAAAGAACTTCTCTCATTCTCTTCAGACCTACTGATGAATGTGACCTCTGATCATAATTCATTTTCCAGAAGAACTTGAAACTGCTATTTAACTTACCTAAGTAATTTCTCATTCTTCCTGAGGCACGTCATCAGAAGACTTCCTTCTTAATTATAAATATAGGAAAGGGTGTGAAAAGGACTTGGACATTGATATATATATGGGATTGTATGTTCCATTCAAGATCATTGTCTTTTCTATCATTAAAAATAAATCATAACTAGTTGTAAACAATTAATTCAATTTCCTTTATTACACTGTAATTTAATTTCTCTTTGCCGTGCATTTCCATAATATTATTGTTTTACTCTCTCTTCATAATACATTGGTTTACTCCCTCCCCCCAAGATCCCCTTCTGTTTTCTCTCACTGGAAGTAATACACTGCAGACCATCCCCTTGTAAACAGTCGCACTGGTATCTGTTTATTGCCAAAGCCTGCTTACAGATGGGCTTGCCCATTGCCACGTCGTCCCCGGGTAAAAATACCATTTCATTTGCTCTAGTCTCTGCTGGTTTTAATTTTAACTGATCTGCTCTCTCTTGAAGGTTTTCTGTTCTACAGCTCGTTCAACATGTAAGATGTGTTTAGCATGAGCTGGCAGACAGTATCACCAGATCAGCAAGCATTTATCCCCTCGCTGAGGCAAGTTCCGAATTTGGGACACTGGGAGGGACATGAGTGCCTGCAGAAGGCAGGGTGTATTTGACTTCCCTGATTACCTGTCTTGTGAAACCAGATCTGCTGGACTCTCAGAGAGCTGCTGTGTCACGAGTGCTTCCTTCCTTTCCCTAGGTCCCGGCCATCACCCTTGGAAGCATGTTCACTCGGCAGTGGAAGCCATTGTCAAACACTCCGGCTCTGAATTCTCCTCATCAGTTTTTCAGGGGCAGCCCGATCTTCACTGGGGAAAGCTTGCAGAAGCATGGCAGTTAGAGAGCTGGGCCAAGTGGCTCCATTTATGCTTTTCAGGATCTCTTTTAAAATTATTGTTAGAGTAGTCTTCATCCTTCCCTTTCTTGACCACAAACTCCGACCCTGAGGAGTTCCCCAAATGTTACCACTGGACATAAGTGTGAGCAGGACGGCATATCCCACGTGTAGTTATGAGAGAAATGCTGTAAATTATTTACCTATTGTAAAGCTACAGGCTTTTCTGAGAAAAGTTAGTGTTTTGAGAAATTCCTCAGTTGCAGTGAAAGGAGGGAAAGAAATGAAACCACTGGGTTCAGCTCCATCACAGGATGTAAATCTCTCCCGGCAAAGAAAGCACCTGTCTCTATGTTAATCCAGGGTAGTTTAACGTGAGACAAAAGAGCCCTTTTCCAGCTCTTCATCTGCGCGGGTTCAGCTGCAGCCGTTGCATCCAGAATCTTTCTTTCAGGTTCCCTGCCTTGGTGACTCCTCTCAGGCAGTTACGGCTCAAGTTCTCCAGACTGGACATGCTTATTTGCTTAGGTAGTATCTTAATTGCAGACAGATGATGAGTTTGGGCACTGCGTATCTTGGCCCAGTTTGTCTCTTAAAGCCATTGTAGTCTTTCACCCTCCGTGCTCTGAGACTTCCTGATGAGAGTTCTCTATTACTTGGGTATCCTGAAGAGCCTACTGCGTACAAGAGATGTAAACACTTAGGAAGCAAATGGAAAGTACCACTAGGAAACAATGGGAACCAGATTCTCCTGGGGAAGCTGGGTATATTGTTACTGGGATGTTGCCCAGTCCTTTTACTTAACCCTGCGCCATTCTTATGGCTCGAGAGACTTGCCTGGGGGCATGAATAACTGCTTCCCCAAGAGTGCCCTGCGCTATAGCATTAAATCTGACAGCAAAGATAGCAGCCCCGTGTGTCATAAGGTCCGGATCTCAGGTGAGAGCACTTTTTCTCCTTTTTGCTAAAGACTAAGGTGCACGCTTCTTTCTTAAAAAAGAGCATTAGGAAAACATTCCGGCTCCTGTGAATGGCTCTCACTAGCTGAAACAGCAGCAAAGCAACCCCATCAGATGATTGCAAAAGGACAGGAAGGGAGTTTTCTTGCAGATGTGGGACTTCAACACAGCTTTGCATAAGCAAGGCTAATTTATTTTAGCAACCATTATATTTCCCTAATTCTGTGTATGTGTGTGCGTATATATATTACTCCAGTCACACATGCATACTTGTGTGAAATTACTGTTTGAAGGAGTGATTACATTTCCTTCAAACGATTGCTTTTCGTTGCCTGCTTGTGCTGCTTTGGCAGGTATTCTGTAAGGCTGTGCTGCAGCGGCTGGCGTCCCTTCTGTAGTCAGTCTGTGCACATACGCTGTGCAACAGCAGCTAGCCGGTCTGGCCTGTTGTGTGCGTCATTTAGTCCTCTCTTGAATACATAAACTGGAGATGAAAAGCGTCACCTGTTATTCCTCAGTAGCTCTGGAGCTGTGATGTGTCTTTGTGATCTATCGATTAAGGCAAAGGGCCGCCTTACAGTGCTCCAGGAAAAGAAACATTGACTAGAGGTGCGGATACATTATCTCACTTTATCAGACAGGAATGCAGTTGGACGTGATTATGCTCAGCCACAAATAATCTAATATCTGAGAGCATGAGAGGCACATTTAAATTACCTGTTTAAAAAAGAAAAAAATAGAGAAGCCCAGAATGAGATTTTCCCCCCAAGAATCGTTTCTCTTTGATTGTAGCTGAGTAGGAAAATATTATATCTTTCAGTTAGGTGATTAGCACTGCTCAACCCATTGACATTTGTTTACATCTTGCATATCATCTCTCCTCTGCTCAATATATTCCAACCCAGATGTACGTGTGTAGTGCAGACAATGTTAACAATCCCACTGAGGACCGGTCTTAGCTTGCACTGCCAGAGTGAAGTTGTAGGAGCCATTTTCTGCGTACCCTTCACACGCTGGGCATGGGTGCATGAAGTGTAGTGGTAGTACTTCCTGAATGCAGAGTAGGACAGAAGAGGTCAAATAGGCAGGAAAGAGGTGATTTATAGTTCTGAAGAGATGATGAGCCATCCACGACTATTACCCAATCCTCGTCTGGTGTATGCGAATATGATACCTTCTGGCATATATTAATGCCCCCCCCCCCCGGCCTCTTCTAACGTCATTTATTCTGCCTCTGTTGCAATCAGCAAAGCAATGGTCCTTCCTCCCACCAGAAGGAAAAAGCTAATCTCACAGCCTTCTCCTCCCAAGGCCACAGTCAATGTCTCTCAGTGAATCAGCTGCCAAAGGATGTTCCTGCAAAAGTCTGCTCACGCCCTGTAACTTTTTTGTCCGTTAGCTAAATATAACATGGCTAATAATTTTACTGACAGAAGGTAAATGGGCATCATTTTTCTTTACAGATTCTCTGCTTGGGATGCTGTATTATATATGGCTTCAGAAAGGAGATGGCTTTGTAAGGTACGTAAAGTATCTTGATGCCATATTGCACTATGCTGTTATACATTGGTTAAATCAATACCGTAATGCAGTAAATACTTTTATATCAATTGACCTATCTTGTTTAAAAAAGTATATTTCTGTGTACCTTTATCCATATCACTGATTCCTACTTGAATGTAAACCTTACCATTCTCATGTCTTGGGAGGACTTGAACTTGGGGGAAAAGAATTGCCTATCTGAAATACAAAACATAAAATTGCGTACAATTAATATAGAACAGATGATACTGAAAAAACATTTAATGAAGTGCTCTGAAATATGGCTCTTTGGCAGCTTCATTTCCACTGTGCCCACTAAACCACTTCTCTTTCTCTTACCTTATAATGTAAGTTTCAAGGTTCAGTGTCTTTATGCAGCTCCAAATAGCCATTAGATATCTCAGTTCCACCTACCAGACATTTCCACCGATGTGCAATGCTGCAACAAAAAGTTCCTTTGGCTCAAGACTGAAGGCAAGCAACATTCAGTCTTAAAGATTAGTCTTGTGCACCTGAAACTTGAGTGATTTTGTGTTCCAAAAAATCATTTTCAGCTATGATTTAAATGATCTTGCAATCTCTTTTTATCCTAGAAAACAGGATTTATACTGTTACTACTAATGGTGTTGCCATATTAAAGAAAATACGTTAAGTAAGAAACATGACCTGGACAATTCGTGTTCTGTGGCACAGACAGGATCAGGCTTCCTGCAGAAGTACAAGAGCCAACGGGTTTCCGTTTTTGGTTGTTTTGTTGTTGTTTTTTGTTTTTTTTTTTTTAAGTTTGTTGCTCTTCAGCCTGCTATTCAATGTCCTAGGGGATTTGTCAGGAAGTGAGAGATACAGAATTCCCTCCTCTGTCTGGTTGCGTTAGTATCCTCAACTCCCACCTCGAAGGAGAATGCTTAAACTGCCAGACTAGTCTGGGCACGGGCAATCCTCACCGTTCCTGCTGAACTCTGTAGTAAATAATTTTCATTAGGCCAGATAAAGGCGAAGGAGTGAGCATGACTCCTTAGGGAAGTCATTTAGGAGGAGACATTTCAGTTCCCTGCTCCCAGTACGAGTTCTGTCCTTTTACAGTGCTAAATTGAGAATCAAACATAGCAGGAGTGGTGGAAACAGGGTTCAGATCACAGGACTCTTCCCTCGCAGGTAAGTGCTCTAATCCCTGCACTATACACTCGTACTCCCTTGCTGTCTCAGTAAAGTTTTGTTGAATAATACTCTGACTCCAGCAGAAGAGAGTGTGACCACTCAGAATAAGCTGCCAGGTGGTGGTTAGGGCATGATGTGAGTGAGCGAGAACCAGAGACTGAAGCAGAATCACGGCTGGGGCGAATGGTACAACCTCTTGCATTTCTAACTCCACTTTCAACAGTGCCACGTTCAGGTTTTTGAGAATAAAGGGGTAGGAGTTTTTATTCATAGAAAGTTCTGGACAGTGTTTCTAAGTGGATACCCTCACTTCAGTGCAAATGCTACACGTTGTGGGAGAGCTGGGATTTGAGACATGCTGAGATGAGTTTTAATTGCAGTGCTATCAGTAACTATAAACCAAGCGTGACTTTAGGCAGCTTCCTGCTCAATTGCTGGCTGAGTGTCGAGTGAATTTTTAAGCTTCTGTACCACATACAGAAACTATGAACCCAATTTAGGGTTTTAGTTTTCACTCTAGGGATCTAAGTTTCTACACTGCTGTATCCTTTTTGGATCTAGTTTGGATCTCAGCTGCTGTTGGGCTGAATGTCTACTCTGAAATAAAGCATCGGTGATGTTCTACACCCAGTTAAGTTATTCTTAGCTTCAGAGACACTCATCTGCAGTCTCTTGTTCTCATGTTGGCTAGTAAAAAAACAACACCCGAACAGGCATTTAATTTTCACGGTAAGTCTAGGAACCTGCAGACAGCTGTTCTTCTGCTCTTCAGACAGATGAAAGATCAGCCATCTTGGCTGTAGAGCTGTGTAGATGCGAGACTTACTAGCTCAGTCGTCATGCTGTACTAATACGCTTACACACCACCTAGACAGAAGCTCGCATTCAGCCAGCTCCAGAGTATCCTTAAAGAATTGCTGTAATTCATAGTCCTAATGTTCACTTTAAAAAGAACAGAACCATATGTCTCTGATTCGTCTCATTATTTCATGTGCTTTCTTTTAGAGAAAAAGGTGTTCAGGTTTATTTCGCAGAATATGAGTGTAAACATCCCAGAAAGGGAGAATTTCTTTACGAAGGTGTTCCTTAGTGTGTTATTAACTCTGGAGTACTTGCCCTGATGGAGGAATGCGAATTAATTGGCTGGTTGTGGCTGAGAATGCTGGCAGTAGGAGATTCTTTGTCATGTCAAAGGCGATAAGCTCTGATGTATTGCACACTGCTACAACAAAGGATTTGGGGCAAAGAAATGGTGGTTTGTACAGTAGTTTTAATGTTTGAACCAGTGAAATGGTTTTTATACATGCACGCTGCTCTCCTGGCTTGTGTAAATGTTTTCAACATGTACTAAAAAATACAAACATAACACTGTTATTGCTGAACCTTTAGGGTAACAGAAGAGTCCACAAACATGAAAGTTAAAGGGCTTATGTTAATTTGGCTTATTCTCAATGTTGAAAGATTGTGTAGATCCTGCACCTTCTGGATAAGCACTGTCTTGTTGAGGCAGGCTGCCCATTCCCGCTTACACAACCACGTCCGCAGAGCCAGCTGTTGGCTGGGTGAACTCATGCGAAAGGAATACGAACCCGCCTAAGCCCGCTTCTATCTTCCAGAACCTATCTGGTGATAGAAGCTCGTGTGCTGTGCTGGGAATGGAGTGCTGGGAATGCAGCGTGCTGCCCTCAGCCAGGCCAGGGCCGGCAGCAGAGTCTGGTGGCTGCTTTCCTACAACTTAGGAGCCAGACCAAGATGAAAAGAAACAGGAGAGAAGCCTTGGGTTGCTTAAGGGGAGGGAGGCAAACTGTCTGAAGCACTTAAGAAATGAGCCTTTGGTATAAAGGTTAACCAGTCCCAAAGAGGAGACATTAGCATCTTCAATCTTTTGCCAGACAGAGGTACGCAGGATTTGTATATGCCTGGAAAGCACAAAACCGATGTGAGATACACAAAGCGGTTGAGCAAAATATATGCTATTTTTCTCTGTAGGCCGTCATCATACGAAAGAATGTACTTGTGTTCTTTTTTGGTAAGTATCAGCCCTGAGACATTGAGGGGAAGCAAAAGTGTGTGAAAGTCATACTCTCCAGTGCATAGTTTTAGATAAAAAGAAATGTAGGTACAACTGTCATAACACTGCTGTAGTCGTCTCGGTGTCAGTATTCGCCAGAAACATAAAATTGAACTCTTTGGGATAACTACTGACTTGTCAACAAACCTAAACAAGTTGTGACAATCCGCTAGTGACTGAGTTGCAAAGAGCTTACCTCCTCCACTGTCCTTTCAGAAACACAAGGGCTCTCAGCATAGTCTTTGGGTGCATTTTAATAGACCACTTCAACTCGGGGAGGTGGGTAAACATTCCAGGTTGTAGTGTTAGCACATAGGTTGGTTAAAGTTCAGATAGTGTAGACATTATAGTAACAGATACAAATATTTTTTCACAAAAAATAAAATAAATTTTTCCATGAACGACACTAGCAAAAATTTGGAGTCTTGAACATTAATTTGGCAAATGGATTGCTTGCATGGTTTGAATTTTTGTTTCCAAAAATATAGATGCCAAAAAATAATGCTGTGTCAAATGATAACGTGGAGAGCAGATGAATGCAGCTAAAGGTATCACCATGGATTTGTATTTTCCTAGCCTACTTATAGATACTTTGATATGAAATTTAAGTTCACCAAGATCTGTTTATGAGAAACTGTTGAATTCTACTTCATCCATCAGATGATATGCAGTCAGCTGTGTGGGTATAATAAAGGGAGGGGGGATGTTCACCTACAGAAGGTGCAATTCAAGAAATCTTTTCTTAATTCTCTTTTTTCCCTCCTTGAGTTTTACGCAGTATCTCGCACATTTCCTTTCTGGTAAGAAGCAGATACGATAGAGAATGCACTCTCACTCAATTAGTGTGGAGACAGTGAACACGGTGCTGCCCTTTCCTCTCAGCAGTCGGAATCAAACTGAGAACACTTCCGTGTATTGATTTGCAGTGCTCTTTGTGTTTAGGAGTAGCGAGATTTGACAAATTATTTGCTTCCCCCACTAGCTTTATCAGTAAAGCTGTCCTAGTTTGACTAAGTGCCAGGCTGTTTTTCGTAATACCAAGTGATGGGAAATGAACCAGAGACGTTCTGATTGAATGGGTGAGAAGATTCCCTAATGAACTAGGAAAGAATCATCAGGACAGTAGCTGGCACTTGCAGAATACTTGCTGGTAACTGCACAGATTATGGGTTTTACCACGATATCAAAAAAACTAGTGTTCTGATCATCTGGAGGAGCTAATATTAAAGATCAGCACTGGTTTTTTGGGAGCTTGTCATAATAGTAATAGAGACTATTATTAACAATTACTAAAAATTATTAAAGATGTCTCTCATTTCTCTCTCCGTGCTCACTTATTATGAAGGGCATAATTTTGCAGGTGGTTATAACTAATTTTAGTAACGTAATCATTAATTCCCTTTTTTCCTTCCCTTTTTCTGCACATCTGTGATTAAACATTAAATAGAAAATGTTTAAACATTCCCTTTGGAAAAAAGCGTGTCATGTGGTGGGACAGGAATGGGAAGCTGGTGCCCTATTCTCCATTTCTTATTGTATATTGTATAATCTTGGTTCCGGGCACAACACAAGTTTACCCAAGACAACAATTGTGTTGGTACGCAGGTACTGATGGCATTTCCTAAAGGCTCACGAGGATCAATCAAAATGTTTTAATGTTCTCAGCTAGAGCCAAATGCTACCCTCCCTTTATAGTTAGTTGTGTGAGATCAGAGAACCTCCCTTTGCTATTTCAGTCACTCTGGTGACACTGAGAGGAAAACTTAGCTCATGGATTCCAAGTCTTTGTGATGTGGGCCTAACCAAGACTTCAACTGGACTAGTTCAGTGTGCTCTCATGGAGGAAATCTTGAATATTGTGATTCAGTTGACTGAAGTATTCAGAAACAGGAGGTGAAACAACAGATTTTGACCTCTTTTCAGATACTATTTTACGTTTTTTAATACTGTCCATCACCAAGGTGATGGAGTGCCCTCCACATATCAGCAGTTATGCTCCAGACTGTAAAGGTGTATAGGAGGGTAAGTCCTTTTCGGTATGTGTTGCTGTGCCTCTGTTATGCTTCATGTGTGCTTTGTGCTTCCTTCTTCGTATTACATCAATTAAAATGAGACTGTGAAATGAGTCGCATTCCAGATATCTGTTGCCTGTTCGAAAATCCTACCTTCACCTGCGTAACTGTGAATGTGTTTCATAAAGTCGTGGCCTCCTGGGCAGGCAGGGGTGCTAAGGGTTTAGTTCCCTTTTGAAGGGAAAAGCTGCATTATGAACCAGAAATACTGTTTGTGGATTACCTAGTCTGTCTATTCAAAACATTCATTAAGTGCGTGTATGTTTTCCATACAGTGAGCAGAAATGACAATCTCTTTCATTATAAATAAGCTCTGGGCACAGGAATTTTTGTGTCTGTTGCTTCTCAAAGTCAAGCTCATAACTTCATCCTGTCTCCTCTTGCTGCATTTGAGCTGCAAGCCCCTGTCACGGCCCTTTGTTGTAGTCACTTCACTTTTTACCTTCTAAAATCCAATATGCGTAAGCAGACGTGGAAGCTGTGACCAGAACTTAGTTTAGCCACGCTTCGTCAAGGGGCCCTAACCTCTCCGAAGCGAGGATGCTAAAAAGACCCTGTCCATCCGTGAATCTTGAATTATGTACCGCTCGGTGTATCTTCCGCAGACTGGAGAGTGGCTGTCGGGAGGGTGAGGGATATGGCCTTCAGCCCCTCTCGGGGAGACAGCTGAGCAAAATCTCCCACTTCTCAAAATCAGGCGACCGTAAAAAAAAAAAAAATCCACTACTGCTTATCAGAACTTCACTGAATTTGGTACTTATTTTGGAAAGAACGCAGTCCTGTCTTTGTGTGTTACGCATTCTTGAATAATACCTACCGTCACAAGTCTCTTGCAGGACACAGGCAGAGAAGTAGCTGGGTTGTAGATCTTGCCTCGGTGCGGGTCTCAATGCAGGGTTGATTCCGGGTGTGTGCAGAAGTATGAACCCCCAGGGAGCCTTAATGCGAAAAAAATGCAGTAGCCATGGAACTGAGGCAGCTGATACGTAGGGGAGAGGAATGGCTCATCGTTGTAGCCTTAGATACTAAAACTCCACTAAGATACTTGCTTAGGCTTTGAATGGAAAGTGAGCGGCAGAAACTGGAAGGAAAACTGGGGCATGGAGCCTCCACACTAAACCAGTCTGTTTTGTGCACTAAGTAAGGACACACGGATGTGGAGGGTGTCTAATGCCACCCGGTCAGCGGAATAACGGTTCGTATCCACATCCTACTTATGTATTGCTGTGGGCTGAATGTTCTGTGGCATTTTACTGTTTACGGCGGTGGGTAGTATGAGCAAGAAGCTCATAAGCTTCCAATGAAAAAGGCTCTTCCACCCCCACTATACGGCGGAACAAAATTAGTACTGTCCCAGGCTTTGTCAAAGTGGAACAAAGGTCCCCTGCTGCTGATGTAGAAATAATTACCATTCATCTCCTTGCTGTGGCTGAGGGAAAGGTGCATTTTTTTTTTCTTGTCTTAAACCTCAGCAGGTAAACTATCCATAATGGCAGTGAACAAAGTAACGTGGACTGCTCTCTTTGCGTGTACATATTTTTTATCATAAGAAATTGGGTATTTTGAGAATTAGAGATTTCTTGGTCTTACAAAGACTTGCAAATATGATTTGGAGGTTTGAAAAATTAAAGAGTAGTTCAAGTCACCTACCTTTATTATTTAGAAATAATGGATAAATCCAGCTCATGGATTTACGACACGGGTTATTGCTGGGGACAGGGGAAGAAGGTTCAACTTGTTAATTTTTAAGCTGGTCCTCTGGGCAGGAGCGCTGTCTCCATATCCTGACAGGTTTCTGGACTCAAGAGGACCTAACATGCTGTCCGATTCAGGCTCATGATAAGCTCTCATAGCAGAGCTATATGGCAAAGCAGTGCAGTTGCTGTTTAAATGCAAACTTTGCATGGCTCAGTAAGAAAAATCACAGGTCTGGCTGAAACTCCCTAGGTACTTTATTTTCTGAGGGTCATAACAAATGGATTCCCGCTTCTAAGAGAGGGTCTCAGTTTACGCTTAGAAGGCAGTGGCTTTCCTGGTTTTCAAGAAAGGTTTAAAGGCTCAAAACCGAGAGTGATGTAAAAGGAGTGCAAGAGGTATTAATTTAACATCTCGTTGATTGTAATCTGTTGCCTGAATTGGGCAAGGAGGTGACTGCAGGGCTGTTCCTCAGCCCTGGGTTTGTGAAAATGGTCTCCTGCCACTCTGTGATTTGCTGCCGAATTGTGTGGTATTGTAATGCCTCAAAAGCTGCTACAGTGTTGTGCAGTTTCCTGGCATTTTAGCTGTGACTGCAAATACAGTTCAGTACCCCACTCTGTGACTGCTCCTCCGCAGTGCCGTGTTTCCAGCTCTTTCTCACAGAAATATTTCTTCAGCCAGTAACCAACAGCGAGGGAAGATGCGTAGTATGGGACCTATCCTTCCACACAGTTGGGATGTAGAGGTGGGGAGAGGCGGGAGGTGTGTGTGACAGAGAGAGACAGAAAACAGGGAAGGCTGTAACAATTAGAAAGTGCATTGCCGCAAGGGGAAAGATACATCAGAAGGTCAAACCACAGGCTGAAAAACAGCATCTGTGAAATCCCGAACAAACCCCACCTATGTCAGGTAGAGTAGCCTCAGAGAGAAGAAAACAAGCAAGTCTTGGCTCTGGATGGTCTTACGTGGGTAATCGACAGCAGACTAAGGGTAAACTGGGGGGAAACTCAATGCCCAAGCAGAGTTAGGAGTGCGAGACGCTTGTGTCTGAGGACAGCTCTGCAGAGAGAGCCCCAAGGGGAGCTCACTGCTAATGACAGTATTTACCAGCCTCGTGCAGCTCAGAACTCACCAGGTCGGCACCACACCACGCAGTGCCAATGGTCAGGGACAGGCCTTCACGCTGGCTGCAAAAAATCTGCACCTGGTTAAGATCTGAGCTCTCTTTCTTTTCTCCAAGCCATACTTCTTGCAGGGGAAAAAACAGATTTTCAGAAGAGGACAAAAACTGAATTTTTATTCTAAATAAAAACGTGTCAGTAATGCTTCTGAACTATATATACAAGGTATACCTCATGCATACAGAGTCCCCTGCCGCCATCTCATCTGTGTTCTACACATCGTGATGCCATAGCAAATAACACCAAGCACATTCACAAATACAGAGTACAAGACGAAGCCACTTTGTGAAAATGCACTTTTACAATCACTTTGAAAAGGTTTAGATGAGAACAGAAATTTCTTCCAGTAAGAAGAGGTTGTGTTTCATAAGTATAAACCACGACCAAGGGCTGTGGTTCCTCTGGCACCGACAGTTATTTTACTGTATTGGTAAGCATGTACGTCTCGGATATAATTCAGAAAGATTTGATTAAAATCTGTGTGAAGCTTTGAAAATTATACTTGCAAAGTGATTTTGCTTCTTAATGAGCTTAATCAGGTTTGAGAAGCACTTATCTCAGGAATTCTCTTTTATTAACAATTTATTACTTTATCAGAGAAAAAATGATCTTACTTTGTTCTCTGTTTAAAAATATGGTAATTTCAGCATTTGACCACTCTTGTTTCTGGCAGGAATAGGCTGGTATGTTTTCCTTGGTGCTTTTTGTTTTGATCTGTCTTGACCTATCCCGTTATTAAACCGCTGGAGGGCAGAATAGAGACAAAGGAAACCTGTTTTCAACACGGGACTTTCTGTGTGTTGCAGAGATTTACGCATGCAGAACGCGTATTTTCAATATTCTGCATCTCCATTTCTAGTCACTGTGATTAAGGCCTTATACAGTGAAATCCTGGCACAAATAATTAGACGAAAACTCCAGTTGTTTGGAATAAAAGTCAAAACCTTTTGCCAATATTTAGCAAATTCTTTTGATAAGTCTGATGGAATAAGCCTCCTTGAGCACTCGGGTATATTGCAAAACATGCTGCAGAAGAAACAAATCCAGTATATGTATAGGCTCCAGTATATGTATATACTCATATATAGTATATGAGTGGTGTCAACACAGGCAAATTTGGTAATCAAAAATAGGTGTCTGGTTTGGAAATTCACTTTATATTCGCACATATTCACACATAAACTGGACAAATTCATTAATGTTTCTATTTGCATAAGTAAAACACTATTGTATATCTTGCCTTAAATGTCTCTCATATCTTTGATGCAATTGTACAGTACAGCTGTAGGAACTGTATTGGCTCATGTATTTGGTAGTTTTTCTGTCTTTTCGTTCCAGTTATTTAAAAGTAAAAAGATTTAGGTGCTGTATAGAAGTGATCTTTGTGGGTTGTTGTGGGGTGGCTATTGATTTGTCATTTTGTTGTTGTTGCTTTTTTTTCTTTAAGGTAAATCTATTCTGTGCAGTTGCAATGATATAATTAATAGCATTTAGCAAAACCTTGCAAGCACTCCCAAACAGTCTGGCAACATAAAATGACATAAATTAGTGAACTTTAATATCACTGCAGTGAGTTGGTTGCTACTATAAATGAATATCCCTAAGATACATTATTGATCTCCGCCCCGAAAATGACTCATAGAAGGAACAGCCTTTGAAGAGTATGTACTAAACATAAAAGTCCTCGTGGTGGAACAGGCAGGAGCAGTGGAGGTGAAGTGGGTTAGCATTTAGAGAGCATGTTTTAGACTAGTGAAGTGCCACTAATTCAGTGTTGTGCTTGTCTCACTCCTCAGGAAGGAAAGGCCAATCCCCTGCGTCTTGCTTTGCGCCAGTCACAGGGATTTCCACATTTGTTGTGGTGTGTTATAGCTTCTACTTCTTGTTTTGGTTTAATGCCACAAACGCAGTGCCTTCCAACAGTGGATGCCGGTGGGCTGACAGCGGACAACAGTGAGTAGAAAAGCTGTCGATATTATTATGCAGCGCCGCCTCTCCGTCTTCTCAGCAAGCAATAAAACAGCTGGTGCCAGCAAGCACAGCTCTTAAAAATCCAGCTTCTGCACTTGCTCCCGTGTTATTTTAATTGAAGTAGAAACAAGCTTAGGCTCAGCTAAGCAGTAAAGTGTTTGAGGAACAATCAGTGCACCATTTACCTATATTAAATAAAGAAAAAAAAGGACACCTGTCTAAATTTGGAAGATACGTAGGGTTAGAAGGTACCTCAGCTGATGAGTTAAATAATACATATTTAAACAGGACATACAGTAGAGACAAAGATGGTCCTATTGGTGAGTACTTCCCTTGGTCCCAGTGAGTAGGGCGTAAGGCTGGCTGTGGCTTCTGGCAGCTTTTTAAGACTTTACCTGATTTATATTCTAGGCAGCATTTAAAATATGTGAGTTCAGTTTTGTGAACTGACCTTTTTTAAAGTTCCACCTACTTTCCTGACAGCTCTCCGTGCAGAATAGTAACCCAGCAACTTCCGTGAGATTGTTCCACTATTTTGTCCCGCTTTGATCTAGGGCTTAATGCAGGTGAGGTGTCAAGTGGCTGGAAGACAGGTTGTTCCTACTGAAAATAAATACCATATGTTTATCTTACGTCTTATTTGCCTGGTTTTGATCATCTACAAATATAAGCACCCCTTTATGTCACAGGACAGCTCTTATAAAGGGTCTTAAGGGCTCTGCTTCTGTCTTGTAAAGGGAATCTGGAGTGCAGATGCCAGCCAAAAAGATAACTTGATGATATGCTTGCTTGATAGCTCACATCAGCTGCAGAAACAGCCCAGCTGCCTGCGCCTGGCTCCACCTTCCGGGATCTCCCAGGTGAAGGCTTGGGGCCTGGTCTCTCTGGGGGCTCTCCCCAGGCACATAGCAGCAATGGAGAAAGACAGCCAGTGGAAGGAACCTCACATATTTTTGACCGTGAGTCCACATTTCACTGTTGGCTAGTCTTACGTTTTCATGACAAGCCCCATCTTAGCAGTTGATGGTTTTGTTTTTTATTTCACATGAGGTGAAAGCATATTTTTGTTAGCCAACTAATTCTGTGCTTCTGGAAATCCTGCTTCCATTGCTAGCAACCTGACTGCTCTTTACAAACCGTGAATACCAAGTGAGTATAACAATGTATTTTCATTGTGGCGAAGATAGCATTTAAAGTACAGAACAGCTATTAAAGACAGTAAAAAATGCAATTTCGATGTTTTTCAGGTTTTTTTTTTTATGGTAGACAGGTAGTTTCATGTTAGAGATAAGCCTATCTGTAAGTGAAATAATTACTCTTTAATTAAGATAATTATAAAAACAGGAATGTAAATACTCAAGGTATAGTATACCTCAACATTTTTTCTTTCACATTATCCACAAACTTATCTTGCATACCTAAACCCTGCTTTTACTTGATGATTACAGCAGCATATGCTCAAAATTGAAAACAGAGTAAGCAATTAAACTGTATGGAGACTGTTAGGTTTAATAGCTGAAAAAGACTTTTTGTTGTCATTTTCCTCATTTCTTCAGCCTTTATCTTTTTAGCTCCTTTTCTAAGGAACCAGTGCGATTCTCCCACCAGTCCCTGATACCGAACTTATTTACAGCTAGATTTGATCAAGGGGTAGTACTTTCAAAGTTCCTTCAGGTTTCACAAAAATATCTGGTCAAATGTAAGAGACTTTACTAGTATTGGAAAAGGCAGTAGTGGAGGGTGAGCTCTTATTAGACAGACACGTGAAAAATGTTCTGAATGCCCCAGCTACTGGAAAACAATTTTGTATTTTGAGACCACATAGAGTCCAACCAGAAATCAGGGGCCAATGAAGCTGCATCAGGTCCGCTGCTGCTGGAGCTCCTTATTTCTTTTGTCTGTTCTGATAAATCATATCAAAATATGAACCTCTTACGTGTGTCCTTAATGTATAAATCTAGTGATTTCACTAGCAAACACAAAAACGCAACAGCAAATTCATTGTTCTATTCTGATCAAGGAAAAATTAAGAGAATGACCAACTCTTTACAGTCACAGAGCCTGTTACTTGTAGGCTAGTTCCTCTATCTAGTCCTATACAGATGTGAACAAAAGTTATTACAGACCAATGGCAGTTTCATGATTATTTTTCTTGTAAATAAAAAGGGAAGCATGTATAAGGAATTAATGTTCTAGGGGAATACCTTTTATGCCCAGCTACTATCTAGTAAATCTATGTGCATTTGTTTCCCCTACTTCTTGTCTCTTTATGGAAAGCTTTGTGGAGGTTTAGACTGGATATTAGGAAGAATTTTCACACTGAAAAGGTTATTAAGGCATTGGAACAGGCTGCCCAGGGAAGTGGTTGAGGCACCATCCCTGGAGGTATTTAAAAGGTGGGTAGACGTAGTGCTTAGAGACATAGTTTAGATTAGCAGTGGTTTTTGTCAGTTAGATTGATGGTTGGACTAGGCGATTTGAAAGGTGCCTTCCAACCTGGACAAGTCTATGATTCTATGACGTGTCTGCGCTGCAAACGGACCCACGATGTTTCTCTTTGAGACTCACGGTGCTGTTCCCTGTTAATAACAGAGATTTTTCTAAATGAATCAGTTGTTTAATTGTCTTAGTTCCCCTTTATTCACATGTATATGACACTGCAGAATTTGACATGGAGGATCAAGTCCAAAAAGCAACATTTCTGGCACAGTTGCGGAGATGCTGTAGGAGATCATTTCCAAATACTTGGAAGCTGCATCGCACATTCATAATGTTCTATTATCACAGTTTGTTGTCTCTGTGATCTGTCTATGCTTGTTTTAGACAAATATAGTAGTAGTGTGGGAGTTGCATGCTCTAGTGCCAGAATCTCTATTATGCACAATGGGTGTAGGAAATCCCTGTCCCTCCTGTGCAAATGTGCCACTGTAAATGAAAGCTCTTTGGCCCTGAGAAAAATGAAACACATTAAAGACATATGTGGAATGAAGAAAAAAAGAAGCAAAAGCAGCACCTGAGTTACTTTTCGGAGCGTCAGGATCAATACGTATTGCTGCACATTACCTATTACGGAGCAGTAGTGCCTGTTTGCTGCTATGCTGAGCCACATGAATCTGAATGATATCTTCCTGATTTTGCAAGGCACCAAATGGATCAGGAAAGGACACTAAGTACCCTCAGTGCCTGTCAAAAGGGGAGAATATATCAAATTAGGGGGAGATAAGAACACTGAATACCTTAAAAATCCAAAGTTATCTGATGGCTTGTTCAAACTGGGAAACTCAAAGTGTAAATTCCATGAGCAGAATTGCCACCTGAGCAGAATTAACACTTTATTACTACTGAATCAGAGGAGCAACGGGGCATTTATTGCACTTTAGCAAGTGTAAAAAGTATATGCAAACCCACTAATTTAATTTAATGCAGTTTACTTGCCTGTGTGTCCTCTAGGAGGTCAGTTCCACTGGGAAGAGCACTAAAGTCTTGTGAAATGGAGGTGCCAACTTCTAGTCCATAGATTCATACAATTGTTAAGAGTTGGAAGAGACCTTAAAGAGAATGTAATTCAACCCCCCTGCCCTGGGCAGGGACACCTCCCACCAGCCCAGGCTGCTCCAAGCCCCGTCCAACCTGGCCTTGAACCCCTCCAGGGATGGGGCAGCCACAGCTTCTCTGGGCAACCTGGGCCAGGGGCTCACCCCCCTCACCGCAAAGGATTTCCTCCCGAGATCTCATCTAAATCTCCCCTCTTTCAGTTTAAAACTGTTCCCCCTTCTCCTGTCACTACACTCCCTGATCCAGAGTCCCTCCCCAGCTTTCCTGTAGCCCCTTTAGGAACTGGAAGGCCGCTATAAGGCGTCCCCGGAGCCTTCTCTTCTCCAGCTGAACAACCCCAACTCTCTCAGCCTGTCCTCACAGCAGAGGTGCTCTAGCCCTCAGAGCATCTTCGTGGCCCTCGTCTGGACCTGTCCATGGACAACAGGTCCATGTTCTTCTTATACTGAGGGCCCCAGAGCTGGACGCAGTACTCCAGGTGGGGTCTCATGAGAGCAGAGCACAGGGACAGAATCACCTCCCTTGACCTGCTGGCCACGCTTCTTTTGATGCAGCCCAGGGTGTGGTTGGCGTTCTGGGCTGTGAGCACACATTGCCAGCTCATGTTAGGTTTCTCATCAGCCAAGACCCCCAGGTCCTTTTCCTCAGGGCTGCTCTCAATCCGTTCTTTGCTCAGCCTCTGGGATTTCCCCAACCTACATACAAGACCTTGCACTTGGCCTTGTTAAACTTCATGAGGTTCGCATGGGCCCACCTCTCAAGGCTGTCCCCATCCCTCTGGATGGCATCCCTCCCCTCCAGCACGTCAACTGCACTACACAGCTTAGCGTCACTGGCAAACTTGCTGAGAGTATGCTCAATCCCACTGTCCATGTCACCAACAAAGATGTTAAACAGCACCGGTCCCAGCACTGACCCCTGAGGAGCACTACTCATCACTGGTTGCCACCTGGACATCGAGCCATTTATCGCAACTCTTTGAGTGCAACCATCCAGGCAATTCCTTATCCCCAAGTGGTCCATTCATCAAATCCCTGTCTCTCCAATTTAGAGACAAGGATGTCATGTGAGACTGTGTCAAATGGTTTGCACAAGTCTGGGTAGATGATGTCATTTGCTCTCCCCTTATCCACCAACGCAGTAACCCTGTTGTAGAAGGCCACCAAATTTGACAGACACGATTTTCCCTTAGTGGAGCCATGTTGGCTGTCACCAATCAGCTCCTTATTTACCACGTGCCTTGGTATGGTTTGCAGAACAATCTGCTCCATGATCTTGCCAGGCATAGAGGTGAGACTGACTGGCCTGTAGTTCCTCTGGTCTTCCTTTTTTCTCTTTTTAAAATGGTTATGTTTCCCCTTTTCCAGCCGGTGGGAACTTCACTGGACGGCCACGACTTCTCTAATATGATGGATAGTGGCTTAGCAACTTCATCTGCCAGTTCCATCAGGATCCGTGGACGTATCTCATCAGGTTCCATGGACTTGTGCACCTTTAAGATGGTCTCAAACCTGATCTCCTACAGTGGGCAGTTCTTTATTCTCCCAGTCCCTGCCTTTGCCTACTGCCACTTGGGCGTTGTGGCTAGAGCACTTGCTGGTGAAGGCTGAGCAAGAATGTTGTTGAGCACCTCAGCCTTCTCCATATCCTGGGTGACTGGGTCTCCTGTTTCCTTCCAGAGAGGGCCTGCATTTTCCTTAATCTTCCTTTTATCACTGACGTACCTGTAGAAGCTTTTCTTGTTGCCCTTGATGTCCCTGGCCAGATTTAATTCTACCAGGGCTTTAGCTGACTTACTGCCTGGAGTGACTGGAATGCCTTTGTGCTGCACTCCAGGTGCTCTCCTGCTGCCCTGTGATCTTTTGTTCTGATCCTAGTTCTCCCTTCGCTTTGTGCAGAGCTCAGAGGATGACTCAAGTCTCCCGGACAATCGCTTGACCTCTATGTCTCACTTTCAGCATAATAGAACAGTAGTTTTGGCCACTTTACACGGGTTTGAGATTGTAGCCATTGATACCTGCAAATATTTTTAAGTATCAAATTGATGATGCAATAACACAGTCAAAAATTGTAATGTCCCTTCTAGGAAAAAAAAAAAAACCAATTCAAATCAAACACATGGTGTGACTGGTCTATCCGTACAAACACTTCGGAAACTGGGCATTGCCATCCTGGGTGCTGTCTGTCCAGCGTCCCCTTGGCAGACCTGGATTAAGATCAGCAAAGACTTCCCTTGTTCAGGGGTGTTTGGAGTAGGCTTTAGGATTACAGTAATTCTTTTGGTTATTGATGTTTTGGTTTACTGGAAAATTTTAAACTTAAAAAAAAATATCTTTAGGAAACCATTCCAGTACTGTATTTTGTCTTAGTCCAAATGAGGAAGTATTCCGTATCTCCAGAGGGTCTGACTTCAGGAACTTTCCAGTCTGATTCCTGCTTTGTTGAGGGCAGTATGCTCTTCAACAAGTTATGACGATGAACCCAAACTCGTTCTCTGAGGCTTCTGGAGGCTTTTAACTTAGTTATTTAATAATAAAGATGATCAGATGCTCTTTCATTAGAACGGTCTTGATGAACTAAATGTTCCTCAGAGCAAACTGGTCATCCTAAACTTTGTATAGAAAATGAAAGAAAAGTACATGTTTTACTTAATTCACAGTGATCCCCACTGGTCCACTTTTTGAGTTTGTCCATTATTTATACTTAACTCTTACTGTCCAAGAATTTTTATCTTTGAAATGGGAAACATGTGGACTGTAATTAAAATCCAGTAGATTTTTGAAAGTGTCATTTCTGCCCCATCAGGCGGTTTCATATCTTGTCTAAAGGATCCTGATTCCAGCTGTGATCTTGTCACTGAATGCCAGAACTTCTGAAGCTGCCCCTTAAAAACTGCCATCCAGAAATGTTGTCTGAGTGCAATAATTTGAATTCTATAGCGTCTTTAAGGGTTTTGCCAAATCATATTGAACAACAGAACGTTACTGTTTTCTATTTTAAAAATGAGTTAGTTCCTGAATGTAATCATTATGTTATTAATATGTTATCAAAACCAGCTACTTAAGTTCCCTTAGTTGCAGCAAAAAAGTTTGAAAATTTGAAAATGAATCCTCAATCCTCAAGATTCGATATGCCAAAGGCAAAGAGTAATCCATACGTGTGTTTATATATATATATACACACACACATATATTTATATATAAAGAGAGAGAGATCCCTTTTAAGCCTATCTGATGAGCTTTTGGGGATTGACTCATGACTTTTGAAAGCGTGAGGGGCTGGCAATACCGCAAAAGCAGCAAATTAATCATATCTGTTGAAAAGAATTTTTAGGTTTATAGCTAGGACAGTGCAAATACTTGTTAGTGCTTTACCTTGTTGTGAAATGGCAGGTTCATTTTCTCATGAGATCATGAGCGTTAAAATTTTCTGTTGCCATTGTCTTCAGCTGAAGCCAGGTTGGTATAGGATGGCATGCATAATCATATGGCCCATCAGTCTGGCCCGGAAGATAACACGTGTCACCGCTGTATGTCAGTACTCTGTCAGCATGCTGCTAAGAGTCGTTCTCTGACATTCATTAAATGCCATGACTTGTTAGTACGTGCCCGAGCTATGAATGAAGGAAGGGGGAATCTCTTCCAGATCGAGATAATCCTCACAAATTCCAGTGACAGAATTCTTGAAAACCAAGTGCTGTGGCAAAAATAGAACTTAATTTTTTTTTCTGGAAAACTTTTTAAAAAAATAAAGAAAGAAAGAACAGACTGTGAAATTTAAATCAGAGGAGAGACTCTGAATACAAAGCATAACATGCAAAATTTTGAACAATATCCATTATGCAGTCTCCTAACCTGTATATTCCAGACTTCTACGGAAAAATATGTCACATATAAAAGCAGACAGCCAGTTCAAAATGCGTCCAGGTAGGTAGTGACAGAAATTTTTTACGTTCTAAAGGAAGTTTAGTGAATTCTGTAAGGCAGGTCGTTCTGGATGCTGTTTGCAAAGCACAGATGCCCTAATATAAACATTACTATTATTGCCAAATGGCCCTTTTGCTGACACTGTTAACGAAGCAGCCAAGCAGAGGATGACTCCTGAGGAGTGACTGGTGGCCTGTGCAGTGTGGCCCTTGCGGTTTGGTGTCAGGGCAGCCGAAGCTCGGCTTGGTAAACTTTTACCTCTCCTGGTGTCCTCAGTGTCCCCTCTAAGGGTATAAGCCTAAAGTGCTTCAAGCCCCTTCCAGGCTCTTATTACACCTTCTGAAGAATGGGCATATTTCTCGTGAGATAGCCGTTGTTTTCCCCTCAATGCTATAAATCTATAAGCTGGTGCCTCAAGAAGGTATTGTGCCCATGGCACCCTTCTTGATATTTTTAGGGCTTGTTAAAGAAGGGTAGTAGTCTCTCACAAATAACACCTCAGTCCTTTTTGACCCTACTATAGTTTTTACGCTTTATTATGATCCTTTTATTTAATGAAACAAAACAAATAGTCCGTGTTAGACTAAGCTGGACATTAGCAGTACTACCACTGTTATCTCTTCAGGGGAGTTTTATACATAACGTTTTCCATGCAGTTGGCTTTGCGACACTGCAGCCACCTTAACCCTTTGCAGCAGGTTCGCTTTCAGTTCAACAGGATCATTGATCAGCAAGGGTACGGCAGGCAGGTGGGAATAGCCTGGAATTTGCCTGAAAGGAAAAAGGATTAAAGAAACCTGGGCGCATATGTTGGACTGGAGCTCCTTTCCTGTTTGTAACTTTGCGGTGGTGATGTGATTGGTATCTAATTGCTGCAGGGTTACCTTTAAACAAAAAACAAAACAGCCCAGTAGCTCACTCTCTAACAACCCGGTTGGGATAATTTATTTTACTTCAGTTGAATGTCTGTCCAGGTATTGGTGGTACGGAACATCCTCTTTCTTCGTCAGTTTGTACTTACGGTTCTATTTCTTCCAGCTTTCATCTGGAACTGATCCTGCGATACGTGGCACAGTTTTGCGGTCCTTCACTGCATCTTCTTCACAGGAAATAACAAGAATGCTAATTAGGATGTTTCCCAATGCGTATCCGAAACAGATTACATTTACCATTTGTTATTGACCGTGATGTTTACCAAATGCATCACACCTAACAGCGATTTTGTGACATGGACTTTTGGATTCTATTCCCTGAGGAGTCCTGGTTCCCTTTGTGAAGGTGTGCAAGTTGTTTTCCTCCATATGCCTCAATTTTCTTCTTTGTAAATTGCCATTCCATAGGATCGTCTCTTTGAAAGCTCTTACTCCACTGTTGTCAGCAGTAGTAACATACAGCAGAATAAAACACGGGTTGCTCATTTCTGTCAAATCTCTCCATATTGTATCTGTGGGGTAACGCATTTTCATTTGTATCTTTTGCAATAGCACAGGACATGAGAGCCAGATCATACCCTACATGGGCAGAAATTCCGTGGGCTGGGAAACTTTGGGTGTTGATAAATCCAAGGAAATGCTTTGAATTGCCTTATCAGAGCAGTGGCATTGCCTTTATCTCTGAACAGGGAGTGGCCTTGCTGATCTCCGAGTGTCTCAAATCCTGGAGGGAGAACACACGAATTGCAGGTATTGATGGAGGGATGTGAGATTTTGGCAGAATTCGGGTTCTCATTGTTATTCCACTTTTACGCCGGTATTGTCTCCAATAATGGCATGTCAGTGGGGTCATGCTGATACAATAGTTGCCTCTCCGGCTCTCAGCTTCAGTGGCAGTTCAGCTGGCAGCCAGTGACAGCCAGCTCCAAGAACCCCCATTCACTGGGGGGGTGTCAGGAATTAATGCCAAGAGGCAAAGCATTGATGAACGTACTTGAGAATCAATTTTTTATGCCTGGTTGGGAAACGATTCAAATTATATCCCTTTAGATTGTGTACTTAGTAATATGAAAGGAAATATATGTAACGTAAAACAAAGTTTAGGAATATAAGTAAAAGTAATTTGGCGTGTTCTGCAACCTTTATGTAATCCCCTAAATACCGTATGGATTTACAGTTCACAATTTACATTCAAATGTTATAGAAGTGTGGATGTACTAGTGTACAGTTTAATGAGATGTGATACAGTGTTTGTATGCTAAATCGGAATGCAAAATATACACCGGCTGAATTAAGCTGTCCTCACATGTTTTATGTATGTCAGGCAGAGGTGGCCAAATTACAGATAGCAAGTTGCAGCTCAGCACGCCCCAGCCCTCTCTCATTTGATCTTATCTGAGGTGTCAGGAGGTGACAGGCTGCGTCGGGCCATAGGGAGGTCAGGGGGTCACAACAAGTCTCGTGAGGTGGAGAGAAGGATGGAGACACAGAGGTGGTTTATCAGGGGAGAGGGGAAGCAAGCTGCAGCTGGGGTATTGGCCTTTGGAAGCAGGGGAGGTCATACACGCAGATCACAGGTAAAGGCTACGAGTTTCATGACGTTGAGGCCACAGAGTCCATGGAGAATGAGACCTGGGGTGTACATATGCCTTGTACCATGTGGACAAGTGCGACTGGAAAAGCAGGAGATACAGAAACCCGGGCTGAGATCTTGGCTTGGAGAGAGATCGGAGTTTTGGATAGGAGAGCAGGAGGTAGAGAGCATAGGACTGGACCACACGAGGGGGGCTACACACCATGTTAAAGTTCTGGAAAAGAAGAGGAAATCTGACCTTTTCCTCCATCCTTTTTCCCCTACGCAGACAGGAGGAAATAATAAGAAAAATCTCACTTCTGCTAGAAGGCAGGAACTGATTCTAAATGTAGTTTCAGACTCTGATTGCATTGGGATCTACGGTTTTGTGTGTCTTGGTGATGGAAGGCTGTGACTGGTTAACGGAGTAGAACGGGGAAACAGTCCATCTCCCCATGCCCTTTCAAAGCGCTAGAGATTGCATTAGTATGTGACCACAAAGAAAAAAAGAAATGAGACGTTCCTAGTGGAATGATACTCACAAAATGGCTTAGCTACCCTGAGCTCTTGGGAAAGTCTTGTGACTTGAGGCAACTACAGGATCACTTTTCTATAAGCAGTGACCAGTCAAGTGCTACCTGAACCTGTGGTTGGAATTAATGCGAAAGTAATTAAAAGTCTCCATTGTTCATCTTTCTGTCTTTCCCACCACGCTGCTGAGTATATTTCCATCTCTCTGGAGTAATTAGCCTTGAATTTTCTTGTTTTAAAATACCCTTTTGTTCATTTTTTGTAAAAAAATAATTATTGGGAATTCTTTTACTGTTTCAGTGTCTGTCACGCGTTACTCCAGTAAATAACTTTAAAAAATCAAATATTGATTTATATGTTTGGCTCCCCTTTGTTCTGTACAAGAGCAATGATTTCACTTAGCTATTATGATGGATAAAACTTCAGAGATAATTAAATACATTAAATCCCTAAGGGAAGACTTACTTCAGGTCTGAAGTATTCAGACTTAAAAGCATTTGCAAAGTGTTAAACCCGCTACCATTTCAATATTGTGACTTTAAAAAAAAACAGCAAACCCTCACTGAACAGATGCAGTGCAAGTAATTGTTATTTGTTAAAGGCATTTTCCTGTATTCGAACAAAAAACCTCACTAGACCAAGGCTATTTCTTTGTCTAATTGTACATTTATGTAACCCTTTAATATAACTGCGCTAGTTGAGTAAGAAGTCTGACTTAAGACACTTCTAGAAATCATGTGCAAGTGTGGCCACGTGCTAAGAGTCTTCTCCCTCCATAGCATTGGCGTTGCCGGACCAATGCTGCTGTGCTCAGACCAGTAACGCCTGTTGACGTGTCTCTTTTTTTCCCCCGCGTGAAACCAGCCTTTGCCTTTTCAAATACATACTCGGCTAACGTGGGCAAGAACAGAAAAATTGGTTGTAACTGCCATCTTATTGGAATGTAACACGCTAATACTTACTTCAAAGCTTGCTAGATATTCAGGACTATTCCTTTGACAGCAGTCTATTTAGCACACAAATGCAGAGAGCGGCGGATATCCCCTGTGTCTTCCACATTTGTTCTGGATGGATTTGGGACTTGCTGATCATATTAAAGCTTTCTCACCCGGGTGTCACCTGAGCTGGTCAGGATATATTGACCCAAGCAGTCCTAACTAGGAAAACCTAGGAAATCATTAATTAATGATTCGCCCTATTTATTATGTTTAAGTCAAAATATGTTTTTTCTACATTTCTTTATAGGTAAAAACGTATTTTTTCAACTTTTGCTGAAGAGCTGAAGTTGGAATAAGAGACTCAGCATAAAATTGCCTGAAAAGGGCAAATGTTCCAATCGACACACAAAATAACGACATTCCACATCAAAATCTAAGTAATCTTAAAAAATATTACGCGTCAAAACTGAAATAAAAGAGGTGAGAGTGTATCCACGTATGAGAGGTGCAGATGTCTTCCCTGAAGCAGGCACCGCTGCCACGCAGTGGCGACAACCTGAGGCTCCCTCAAGGACTGGAATCCATGGCGGCAGAGCCGTATCGAGCAATGACTGACTTTTTGCTCGGTTTCTCCCGTCTGTGTTACTCAGGCGGCCGCGGGGGACTAAGGGGTATATCTGGAAAGCCCAGTCCTGCCTTGGGGCTGGAATAGCGAGCTGCCGGAGCAGCTGGTGCAGGCTGCGTGTGGTTGTGGGGGTAGAGTTTGGCCACGAGTTTCTCAAGTCAGATGAGACAAATCCAAGCTTTTCAAATTTATTATAGGGAGCATCAGGGATGGGGAGTATTATACTGGTCCTTAATTTCTTTTGGCTAAGATATAATTGTGAGCAGAAAGATGAGACCATAAAATAAACAAAATAAGATTGTTAAAGCTTTTTTTTTTTTAAAAAAAAAAAAAAAACACCAAGGAAAAAAAAAGTATTCATTCTGACTGGATTGATCCAAGAGGACCCAACCTATTTTGTCTTACTTTTGGCAACATATCATGACAACCATTGGTGTAAGACAACCATTAACCATTTTAAAGCAAGCCTTCAAGACCCTGTTTGCTTAGTTGTAGTTACGGTACACAGTGCCAGCAGCCACGGCAATCTTGACATAGAGGATGTCAGCAACCCTACCCGGTAGGGAGTAGGGGAGGGCGTTATGATTCTGTAAAAAGAACGTGTGAATCAGAAGATTTATTAGCGAGAGAATGAATGCAGTCGGTGATAATGTGGGAGACTTGGCGTCTTTGTTTTGCCTGCTTCATGAATAAAATTCAGTATTTGTAAGTTTAATGGAAAAAAAAAGAAACCTTTTTAATATTAAAAGGGTTAATTCTTAACTCGTTTCTCTCTCACAGACAAGAAATATTTTCTGTAAGTCATAAATAACACATTTTAATAAACTGAGACTTTGATTACTTCATGTGGTCCGACTTGCATTGTAATTTTGCAGAGACTGTTTGACACTCTTCCAACATTCAGTTTCTGTTGTGCATATTAAAAGATCTACATATTTCAGACGCGTACAGGTCTTCATGGTCTACTAGTGAACGGTGTTATTACTGAAAATATATTTGACCTTCTAGCAAAATAATTGACTTTTAACGGAAAGTGATTTTATTTTTAAAAAAAAAACTTCATTGTTTTCATGATTTACCTTTAATTTATGTTCCCGTACTATACAGTCATTTTTCTCAAACTGCACTGATTTTATAGTTCAAACAAGGCTTCCATTTCACCCTTGAGCCAGGATCCCTGGTTTTTCTTTCAACTGGGAGTGCACAAGCCAAATTTTTGGAATCGGTTCAAGGTCAAATTCAGTTCCTTGGAGTTTTGTCTTGAATGTGAACTTCAACAAGGAATGAGAAAGTGTAACTTTTTCTTAGTGACAAGTATTAGCCAGTAGGTTGATGGTGGCATTAAAAGAGCAAGAGGACTAACGCTGGCATTTGCTCCATTGCTGGGAGGGGGAAGGTGATTGCAGTTACTTTAACTGGTCCTAGGGACTAGAAACTAATTCAAGCAGTATCTCATTTGTCCTCCTGTAATTTACCTTTATTGATTATACCACCAAAACAACCATTTGGTAGAGAGCATTTTTAATGTTATCACATGTGGTTCCCTCCCTGCTCCGCAGAAACAGGAATAAGGAATTAATAAACTTACAGTGAGTCAGCAGGTGTACAGTGAATTACTTGAAATTTTGGGTTTGTTTCTATTTTGGAAAAAGTGTGTCTCATGCAAGATGAGCAGAAAAGCCTGAATTGTTTTCTCTGTTCACAACAAAATATTGTGAAGTTTTCCCCACATCTCAAACATTTCACTGTCTTTTCATTAAAGTAGATGGCGTCAAGAAACTTTGCATTTGTGTCATTGTAGGTTTCTTGCGGCACTGGGCAGCCTTCACACAGGTGACCTGCTCTCCCTCCCTTGACAGTTATTTTGCTGTGTGAAGAAGGAGCGCGATCGGCTGCGTTTTCTACAGCACATTGCTGGTCGCTGCAGCCAAGAGGTAAGCAGCTGTTCAGAGCAGGTATGATCCAACTATTTTGGTAGTGAAGTTCTGAAGGCCTGCAAGGGTCCTCATTAAAAACCATCCATTGCTGCCGAGACTGTAGCCATGCTTTCCTGTCTGTGGAATTCCTTTGTTCAGATCTGACAGTTCATCTTTAACCTTGATTATTTATGGTTTACCTTATTTTGGCTGAGCTGAGTTCAGGTCTGAGCAATTTTCCAGGTACTTTGTACATGACGAACACTTCACTAAACTCTCTACCAATGCCTTTGATCAATGTTCTCTTATAAAGCTAATTATTCAAAACAAAATAGCCTACTGATGTAGTTCACTTTTGAACTGCCAGACTGGTGGATAGTGTATATATTCTAATTGTAAATGATAATGATATTTACTGCTCATGAGCATTGCTTTTACTGAATGGTCTGCTGTAATTTGGGGCTTTTGTATTAACTTACCCAGACGTATTTCTCACTTGTGCGGTGTCAGTGAAATAGCTCCTGCACAGCAGCATAAAGAGATGTAGAGACTGCTG
This sequence comes from Rynchops niger, assembly GCA_013400035.1. Lineage (NCBI taxonomy): Eukaryota > Metazoa > Chordata > Aves > Charadriiformes > Laridae > Rynchops > Rynchops niger. The sequence goes on along the minus strand of VXBH01007623.1, from coordinate 426,092 downwards.
AAGAATTCCTTATGAAAACAGAATAAGCCACTCATACAAGAAATACACGAAACAGCAGGGCAAGGACGGAGAATCATTTCAGTGTGGTTGCAGGAGTTGCAGTAAAGCATTCTTAGCTTCAGGGAAGAAAGGTGTTTGAAGGAAGGATTTAAATGAAAAATCAGAAATCATCTGAGGCTTCGAGACTGGGGAGGTTGTCTCTAGGATGAGTATTAGGGTAGAAGAAGAAGTGAAGACGAGAATAGGAGGAGACTGTAAAAGGAAAGTTACGGAGAGAAGATCAGTGTAGAGGAAGGAAGCCTTGAGCCACAAACCACCTGAGGCTGGGCGAGTAACCGTGGACTTCATTTTTTCTTTCTCGGCTGTTGAATAGGAGCTGGTTTTGTATTGAGCTTTGTGTTTTTATAAAGAGATCGGTTATTCCTTGTTTAAGTTCCATCAGAAGTTTATTGTTACACTTCAGTCTTCGCAAATCATGGCACTGAATCAGAGCAGAAAGTATCATGTAAAGCACCTGAAAGCTTCTTTTTGAGCCTGGGTGCCCAGAACTGCCCACCGTGATAGCTGAGGCTTTGTGATATACTTAGTTAAATTTTCATTTTTCTTGTGAACTGCTGTCTCTGTTTATCAGAAAAAAAGAAATGACAGAAAAGAGAGTTTCCAGAAAAGAAATTTTCATACCATCTTCCAAATTCTGCGCAACATGCTATTTTTTATTCTTACTGGTCATGTGGAAAGAGCTATTCTTCAGGCTTCCTTATTTTGGATTATCCTCTTATAGTCATCTCCTACTCAGAGTTAATTTTGGCCATTGTATATTCCCTCAGATTATTGTCTGCTGTAATTGCCGCTCTTATTGATTTCACTGGAGTCATAAATCCAAATGTTGAAGAGGTACTCCAAGGTCTGAGCAGCAAATATTGCCATTTGACATTTCTAATAATTTTGTCCATGTTTTGACTTAGTTGAAAAAAAAAAAAAGGGGCAATGATGATGATTACTTTGCATTTGAGTTGTGTTAAAAGCCTGTAATCTCTGTCTTTATGTAACTTGTGTAAACATATTTCCAGTTTTACAACAGAAATTAATTAATTAAGTTATTTTGGCTTATCATGCCCCAATATGATTTCTTCTGTCATCCTAAATAGTTGCACTGACCATCGTGTATACTTCCTTTAGTAATGCAGCTTCTCAGTGTAAAATGTACACAAACCCTGGCTGCACTGATGAAATTATTGAGTGTTTGCACATGACTATGTCCATACAAACATGAGAAGTCACGTATGAGTCTCTCCTTAAAAAAAAAAAAAAACAAAAACAACAACAAAAAAAAATCAGTTTATGTTTGTATGAAACGTGTAACTAGACTTCTGATATTGGAAAATACAGCCTTCCATATCTAACAAGATACCTTGCTAGATAGCGTTTTCGTCTAGCGGTTCTTTGGGACCTGCTGGCTCTTTTGTCCCTTCTTCATTAAACTCATGAGACAAATGTGATTGGGAAAGCACGGAAAGGGCACCGACTGGAAACTTTTCTGTGGGACTGAAGCTGAGTATAGGAGGACGCTGAGTAGGCGAACACAGTGGTTCATGGGTTTGGCCGTAAAGACTGACATGTGCCTCCGAGCATGGAGTTTGTGTACACTCTTTGGACAGTGGCAAATGGTGACACTCGGTACAATCCAACAACAGAATTTTTGAGACTATAACCGGGCCTTTAATACCTACTTCTTCATAGATTTGTTTGTTTCTTTCTTTTTTTTTTCCTAGGAGTACCTAGAAGCCTATTACAAAATACTGTCAGGCTTGTTCCCTCTTGCTTTTGCAAAATGTTCATAAAAAAGAATAGTGTTCTCATTTGTACTTCCTCCAAACGCAGATGCTTCATTACTGTTCAGATCTCTGCTTTCATTGTCTTCGCTGGGTATGCAGTGAATTCAGCTGGTCTGTCATCAAATGTTTCAATGAGATTCTCGACGTAGGAGTTTAGCTGCCTTAATCTTCTCTATAGTTTGCAGTTCTTTTCTCTCTCAAAGTGCCACCCTCTTCGTGCACTGTAAAAGATAGCTTTAAACCTCAGGTATTTCATTTAGCCTGAGTGGACTGAATCTGGGCCTGACACCAGCTGCGAAGGCAGTAAAACCACGGGTGCAGTCTGTTTCTCTCATTCTGGTATCACTCATACCGGAATAAAATTTTCTTTTGATTTCAATGGAATCGCTTCTCATTAATCCCTGCACAAATAAGAGTAGGAGCTGGTCTGCAAACGTTGAATTATTCATTGTATCTCTCCAGCAGGGCTTTCTAAGATACCCAGTATCTTTGATCTATGACATCATTAGTTGTGAAAGCCAAGTGGAGACATTCTACAACTGAAATGTAAATGCCCAGATATGACCTGAAATGTAAATTCCAGTAATAGTCCTCCTCCAGGTGATCTCTTATTTCATATAAAACCTAGTTTAACAAATGTTCGCCACCCCCACTGCAGTCAGCTTTGTGCAATTGGAAAGCAACGATGCGCAACTAATTGCTGGTGCATTGTGCTCAGTTATAGCAGCTGTGAATGATTTCCAGAAGTTGATTATTCTTGGACGAATGATTTTTCTTACCTCTAGTACATCCAGGATTGCTGAAGTTTAGTTTACTTTTGCTGCTGTGATAGACAACTAACCAAATGTTATGCCTCGGTGATACATCAGTCTGTGGTGGTGAAATTCATTTCACACATGGCAGCAGATATATTCTCTGATGTTTTTTGACATTGTTTTATGCCTGTGTCGTACATATTCATCAGGCCACATGATGTGGAAGAGTAAAGGCTAAAATGGAATTTAATACCTTTAAATTTGATCCAAAGTCTTCAAAGGGTTTCCAAAAAAAGAATTATGCGTACTGGCAGGAAGCAGTGTTTGCAGATGTAGTACTCGTATTCTTTTCAGTCATAGAATACGCAGAAAATAAACACCACCAAATTCATTCTTCATGGCAGCCAGGTAACTTCAGTGGACTTCTCAGGAGACTAAAATTAGCCCTAACTGTTCAAAACGATGTAACTATCAACACATCTGTCAGTAGGCTGGTCAACCGCGTTACCTACTAAGATGTTCAGAAATTGTTAGTCTATCCGGCAACTTCAAGCAGTGTCTTTTAGTCTTGACAAATTAACTGAGTCTTTTGCATTTAAAGCCACTCACAGATATGAAGACCAATTCTCAGCATCCATCCCTCAATGCTGAAAGAAGCAGGAAGGAAATTATTAAAGAGGTTAAAGCGAGTAGAAGCTTAAATTGCTATTTCCAAAAGAAGCGGGGAATGGGGTTTTCAACGGGATTTGGGTAACTAGAGCCACAATGAGCAGCATGTGTGCCCTGCCACTCACCAGAAGGCAGCATTCTTCAATGCTTTTGAAGCTCCCGTGGGAACAGGAGCTCGTGGAGGGCATTGCCACAGCGAGATGGTGCCTGTGGTCTAAAGGCCGCAATCGGTGTGTCTCAAAAGATGATGCAGCCAGAGTGGGACTCGCACAGAGGCTGGATGAGGTGGATGCCCAGCGCCTAGTCAAGTCATGCTTTTGAGATCCCAGATCCCTTAGTGCAGACGCTCAGGTGTCGAAATGGTGTCACGAAACAAGGCGCTAAGTTTTTGACTTGTGGTGGAAGTCAATGGGATTTAGCTCCTATGGTCTCAGTTTATTTTTTTTAAAGCAAGTTACCAAATTTTTGAAAACTTAATCCAGGGTGTATTGTTACCCATTAGGGTTGGAACCTGCCAAGACCAGATCCTAATGTAATTACTTAGACAAAAGTATCAGTGAAGTTCTGGAGTTTTGCCCAAATTAGGACCTCAGTGTTCAGCTCTTGGTCTTTTATGTCATCAGCAGTCATAATGAGGTTATTTGTTAGTGTTCTCGGCTAAACAGTATCTAACAACAAATCATCACACTCGTTTGACAGAACAAAATATGTTTTCATGTTAAATCTGTTCTTCAAAATTACAAGTGCTGTTTACACCCAGGAAATTGCTTCATTTGTAGCAATTTCCTTTTCTTTAATTCCATTTCCAATTTCCATTATGAAACTCCCAGGCATGTAGTATGGCCCAATAAATAGGTGGAGTAGGACCAGAACGGAGGAAATACCTGCCCTTTTGTACATTTTACTCCCATTTAGAGAAGGAAAGTAAAAGGAACATATACAGAAATTCCAAATGTAAGCAGTTAAAATAATTAGCAGCAAGATTAGCACTTGATTAACACTTTTTTGGATGTTTTCTGTATCCTTCACAACCAGACGTAAATGGAAGATTGTAGCTGACGTACTAATAGCCTTTTAGTGAAAATTCCAGTGCAGATTATGAAACTACGCCCCTCAACGCTACTGCAAACAGAGATGAATATCACTATACCCGGCTTACAGATGGAGAAGCTGAACGGCAGCAAACCTTCTCTAAGCCACATGGAAAATCGGTCACAGAGCTGCAAGTGAACGCAAGCCAGCTGCATCCCACCCCTTGTTTTGTTCTATTTACCCACTTCCTACTTTACGACAGAAAATGTCCTCAGTTGGACTGCGGGAGGCAGTTTTGTGTGTAAGCCCGACTGGTCACTGTGGTTATCCAGACCTTTCTCCGGTGGGACGCTGGTATTGGCTTCACTCCTCCTACCCTGGGCTACCAGGGCAAATCGAGGGTGTCTGCCTCCTGCTGCCGTTGGCACCGTGCTGTTGGTAATCCGCGTGTTCCCAGGCCTAGAGGGAGTCTGTCTGTTTAAAAACTAGGTAGGGGTGTCAGCGCGTTGCCCTTGCTTTGTTTGGAGTGTGATTACATTAGCACAAGTATTATTAGCACGAGTGCCAGCAGCAGCAGCTGAAAACGTGGCAAGAAAGAGCGTTGCTGGGCAGGGAGGAGCAGCCTCTTTAACACAGGAGACAGGCATTGGCATGGAAGTGCAAGAGCCAGAACAAACAAAAGAAAAAAGAAGTTGATATATGCTTTTATTCCCCGATAACAGAACTGGCTTAACAGAGGGGAGAATCAGAATGGTAGGAATTACGTTCCTAAAGACAGCAGTTCACTGCAGTAGCATGACAGCCCACCTCTCCCATACTGCAGCGCTCTCTTTCCAGTCTGCAGCCATTCTTTTGTACTATGCTCCAGCCTCCCTTGTCCTTAGAAAAGGCTCCTGTTTCTGTTGACAAATGGCTCCTGAGGCAATGTCACTGGGAGTTTCATGTCCGTATTTATAACAGGGTGTGTAGCTCTTTAGCTTCCTATAAATAAAGTGAGATATGATTGAAAATCCGAATGTGCTAAAGGAGCGGGAACCTCTTTTGCATAGTCATATCATCTTCAACGTGTTTCCTTCTCAGCCTCTTCCTCTGCCCAACAGCTTCCCCACAGCCCCTGCTGCAATCAAAAGGGTGTTTTCCCTTTGAGATCTCTTAGCCACTGTTATTGCTATTACGTGAGCTCTGAGGTGGATACTGCTCCCAAGCACTGATGCGAACAACACAGCTCTGTTCAGCCTCAGAAATTTGGCTCAGCGTTTGCAATTAAGAGATAGCTAATGAAATTGGAAAAAAAAATAGTATTAAAGCGCAGTTACCCTGAATGAGAGTCTCACAGGAGAGCAGTCAGTTCAGAAATAACGTTTCAACTCACAGTGTTGTCCGTCAGTTTTTCACTAAGTAGGGCTGACTAAATCCAGCTCCTGCAAATAGAAAATGCAAGTGTTCTTTCCCGCTTCTTGAAATTCACGTGGACACTGCCAAATCCTCGGATACTTGTAGGAGGTTGACGTTGGAGACGTGGTGATTTCAGACACCAGTTTCTGTAGCTCATTTGCATGCGGGGGTCAGGCACCAGACTGTAGTGACATTGTGGCTTCAGCTGCTCTCCCTGGTGCACCACAAGCTCTGCTCCTCCTCGCAACGGTGCTGAAGCACATGAGTTGACCAGGCCAGTTTCAAGCTACTCCAGTTCTACTTGCTGTGGTTTTCTTGTTCTCTACTCCCCAGTACCTTTATGGTCTAAATAATTTGGAGAAATTTGGGAGAACGCTGCCACAGAAGTATTTCTTCATCCTCCAGGCAAATGAACAAGTCCTTTGCTGGAGACTTATGTCCTGAGCTTATTAAGGTATCCATCTGCCCTGTATGTATTACCAAGAATGTGTTCTGATTGGCGCATTTCTTGTGGGAAAATTTCCCAGACCGCATATTTTGCATCATACCCATTGTTTTATGTTCTTCTTTTCCTCTGTGAAGCAAAAGTTTCCCAAAAAATCCTCCAAAACTTGAAGCCTTTTCACTTCGAAAGTACCCCATGCTTCTGTTTGTGCTACAAAATACAGTAGAATTGCGGTAGGTGAAAAGTTAACCGTGCATTGTTAAACTGAGAGAGATAATGTTATTGATCAGGGCCAAGCACCTACGTGAGCCACCGGGCTATCTTAAGAGACACCAGAGATTTTAGCTACTTTAATGCAAGGAACTAATGCAGCCAAGGGAGCATCTGGCAACCTGGACCCCCAGACCTAACAGTCCTGTGCTCATAAGCATTGGACTTGCCTAGGTCTGACTTGCAGGACAAGTTTACCGCAAAGCTCAAATTTATACCTTTGAGTCAGCAGCAAAAGACCTTTGCTGTTCTGCTGCTGTACCCCAGTGCAGGGGTTGCCAATAGGAAGGAAATCACTGGGAAATATGCCATCAGCAAGGGAAAAAATTAAGGCAGCTCTTCAACAGAGTGGAAAATACCATTCTGGGGCACTTAGAAAGTGTCATAAATTTGGAGAGGTAACGAGTTTGTAAAACATTCCTTGACCATTGCGAAAGTATATGGATAATAATGGATTTATCCAAAACCACACTTGAAGACTAAATAACATGTAATCATCAGCCAACGATGTATTTCAAATGCCATGATTCATTATCAGTCATCCTAATCCCGTTTTATTAGACACGAACTGTATGACTGCTCCTGTGGTAATCCTGTCAAGGACTTCATTGGTGGCAGTCTTGTACTTCAGTAAAAATATTTATGGCATTAGATACTAAAGCTTTGGATAATTAAGCCTTAATTGCGTGCTTGAACTGTTTTTCGGAAATAGAAGTGTCTCATTTATATAGTTTACATAGATTACGTGCATAAAGTAATAAGACTTTCTTCAAGCATTTAATCAGGTATTGACAACTACAACAAATATACTGCAGTGAAGGAAGTTCCTGCGACACCTCGGGAGCCATAGCAAAGAGCTAGAACCTGAGCGTGGTGTTACGCCTCCGGTGCAGTATTGTGTTGTACTGTGTAAGAATACTACACAATGCAACACTGCTCAGGTGCGATATTCTGTAGGGATGGAGAGTGTCCAGTTACACTCCGTATTCTCTTATCACCGTTATTCTCCTCCCCTCGCTGTTATTTCGCTCTGCAGCTCATGCACTGCTGCAAGCTATGCCTAAGTGACGGTAAGATGATAGATCTGAACACATCTTTTCCTTTAGAAAACATCCATGCATATTAATTCCTAGCAATTCTTCTTCCAAAAATAATTGGCTCACTCCAGCGTTAGGCATTCCCTGTAAATGTCAGATCTGGTACATCTACAGATGCCAGAATCTGAACAGAATCTAAATTATAGTTCAATCCAGGCTCTGGACTGAACTACAAAAGCACAATAATAAAAAAATATTTGAAAAATGGTCATTTTTATGTTCTTTCCATTTATCACTAAAATATATAGTTTGCAAGCTACCTTCTAGGGCTCTGAGGCCAACAGCGAGCAGCCTTGAGCTATGCATCAGTTTGAGTTTTAACACAAAATATTCCTAATACTTTCAACAAGAACCCCAGCGCTCTCATGTTAAGTGAAGAGTGACTGCAGTGAAGCCACTGGTATTGGAGAAGAAAGAAAAAAAAATGCCTCCGCATGTCATATTTTTTTATGCTTCCTGACTTGTTTTCTGTCGTGAGAAGAACGTTTCTGTCGGCCTCCTTAAACGAAAGGCAAGAGGATGTAAATAAAGCACCTGGAGAGGCCTGGGGCTGTGGTGGGCTCTTGGCACAGGCGCTGCTGGGTGCAGGTGGAAATCAGTGCTTCTTGCCTGCCTCAGCTGTGCTTCCAAATGGGGATTTCCAGGGCTGGGCAGGCACCTCCAGGCTCAGGGCAGGCTCGGTCCAACAGCCCCATCTCTTCCTGTGGTCCAGTCATCACAGTGGTGGTGGAGCAAACGTGTCCTGCAGTCGGTTTCTCTCTGGTTTTGAGCTGCTGTTGTGTGTTTTACAGAAAGAGCTTTGACAGTCAGATGCTCTTTTGGGTTAGAAATGGATGCTCGCTTTCTCTGTAGTCTAGTCCACCCTTGTTTACCCACAGCTGTGGGTAAACCCAACTGATGACTGGATCTGAACGCTTACACCTGAGCCTGTTGAGAGGGAGAAGCAAGTGGGGGTATTGGGTTACTCAGTATTGTGTCCTGGGAAGCTTTCTGCTCTGATTATGTTGAAAGCTCTGATTATACAACATACAATTCCTGTCCTTCAGGAGGAAAACCAGCAGTTGTGAGATTCATGGCTAAGACTCCAAGCAGGAGGATATTATGGTATGTTACAGTGTGTGGGAAGGGAGGGATGTCTCTGTACTGAGCCTGTTCTTACGATTGTGGTCTTGTGTCAAGCAGTGATGCTTGGGAAATAGGTAATGTGAAGACTATAGCGCTGTTCTTTGCTCATCTGCTACATGGTTATGGAGACTTGGACAATTTCTGAAGCTCTCTAGCCATAAAAGAGTTGATTTTCCACACTACCTTGCCTTTTTTGACGCTGAGTTTGGGTTTTGTTGTCGTTTTAGAAATTGTTTTATGGTTAATGGTGTCTCTTTTCATGGTTTCTGGGTACGTACTGTGTTTTGGGTGGTTGGGAAGTGATAAATCTATATAAGTCATAGGTGTTGTTTGGGATTTTCCTTTATTCATTCACTTATTTCTCTCTAGCATAATTACTCTTCGTGATGGTCTGAGTGGTAACTGTTAAAAGAAAACCGAGCAACCTCCCAGCACGTTAGAGTAGCTCAGATCTTTTTAGCTTGCTCCTGCTTTTTCTACTGCAGCATGGTTTGGGTGTAACCACAGTGACTCCACTGTAACACTCTAGTGCCTTCCCTGTGCCCTGCCTCAGCTTTGCTCCTAGCTTTCGCTAAGGCATTATTTGCTAGAAAGAACAAGGCCTGGGCAGAATAGGCAGGGAAGCAATTAAAACTGCTGAGATTGTTTGTTTGTCTTCCATGTATTGCTTGCTGTCTTCTCTCTGGCCCGGTAGCTTCATCTTTGATGTAACAGGCTGTGTCCTTTCCTTTGAATCAACGGGGGTCTGCCTGCAACTTTTTGCAATATTGATGGTGAGCAGCTACAGAGCAATTAAGTTTGGGTAGCCCTACAGTGGCATGTAATCAGCACTTTGATGTGTCAGTGCTGCCCGTGATAAATGTATGTTCAGCTTTCTCGAAATAATGAAGCTGATGTGTGTTGGCACTCATGCTTACGTTCTTGTGCTTTGGTGTTAATAGCAAGATTGTGAAGCCCGAAACTTCATCAGGTGGTGTTCTGCATCAGTTACTCCTGAAGAACTTTATCAGTCTTTGTGTACATTCTTGCTAGATGTCTAAGGTTGTACGGATTTCCTACAGTCATTCCCAAAACTTTTTATGGGATGGAGATCTGTACTTTTTTTTTTATCTGGTTCTTGTATATGTTACACAAACATAGGAAAGTTTTGTTGTTTTAAAAGGACTTTCAGTGCAAAGCAGGACCAGTTCTNGGGGGGGGAACCCAAACCAAAACAAAAAAGAATCACAGAACTGCTCCATAGACTAATCTGGTAACTTTCTTAATTGACCTCAATATAGACTTGAGTAAAATCCAGTGAAACCAGGGCAAGTCCTCTATTGACTCAGAAGAGTGTTGAATTGGACTGCAGATTTCTCTCCTGTGCCATGTAGAAGTTGAATTAGCCCCAGCTGTTCTCATGTTGGAGTTCTTTACTAGCCAGACTAGTTGTTCTACCTGGTTAAACTTGTGTGTCGGGTGTTTATTGAGCAACGTAAAAGCTCCTGATTGCTGTTCTAAAAATACAATGTATTTAACAATCTTAATCCAAAAGTGCAAGACAACACAGGTCTCTCTCATTAGTGGCTTGTGGTAGGTATTGCTGAATCTAGTTCAAACAATTACCATTCAATTTTATGTCTGCAGGCTATGTAATAAACTGGAATACAGTTTTCACTCCGATCCAGTTACATGAGAAATATCTATTTACTGTTGCATACCCTTAAGCATCCTTATTCATCCATACGTTCATTCTGGCAAGTGCTGTGTATTTTCCACCATTATGTTATGTACAGAGCTAAGCTGTGGCTCGTTATGTTGGTCGTTAGGCAGCAGCCTGTCAATGTGCAATTGAAGATACACCCGGAGTCAGACACTGAGCCCTAATTCTGAGGCCGATGAACTGGCTCGTAGCATTCAGCGTGGTGATGGGAGGAGTTATGTTGGTTCTTAATCTTTTCAAAATTTGGAGGTTTGTTGTTGGCTTGTTTGGTTGGTTTTTTAAAAAAAATAATTTCATGAGGAACAAAAGGAAGTGGTGAAAGATCTACTAGATGCTGATACTCTTGGTCCAAAATAATATTCTGACATGCTTTTTCCTTATGAGTACAGAAAATGCAGCATAGGCTTGTCCACAGATAAAGAAAGACCATGGCCTTTTTTGGAGAGACGACGCTGCTGCATGTCGTGGTCTGTCATAGTTGGTTTTAAAAAGAACAGCAGGACAAGGTTAGGTCAAGGAAGTTGTTGCATTAATGTGAGTCAAAAAGCGAGAGGGAAGAAGTCCTGTAAACAATGAATTTCAAGGTTCGCATAGTTCTTTGGGGAATGTATAGGAAAAAATTAATTTCTTGATGAAATCTCATTGCATTTACCTTCTTGGATTAGCTCTACTAGTTTCCGTTATGTATAGATCAATACAGTAGAAAACACGGCGTGGAATTGCAAAGAAATGTGAGAGGTGATGGGCGGGCTGAAAGAGCTAAGGAAGCTCTAATCTTGCCTGTGGAGCTTAATTTTGCTGTGAAAAGGTAGCCCTTCAGGTGAAGGAGGCATTCCTAGTGACTGCTGCTGTGTCGGCTTTGAGTGCTGCTTGGAGAAAAGAAGGCTGGAACTTGCGGCAATGGGAAGGATCTGTTTGTAGCTGACGGGGTGTAGAGGATTATCCTCATTAAGGTCAAGGAAGTAGACCAAAATTAATAGGACAGTCTTAACTTTGGAAGTATAGAATTTAAATAATGCTAATGATTCATGTCAAAAACCTATTTTAGGAGCTCAGGAAAAGAAAACCGAATAGCTGTCTATTGAATACCTACCATCAGTAACTCTATCAAGTGACGTAGTGCCTCTCGGGCCTTGTCTTACGCCGTGAGGCTGAAGAGCCGGTGCTATTTCAAAACCTACCATGGGTCAGTAAGGTGCAGAGAAATCTTTCCACGTGTCTGTGCTTTATGGATTTGCTTAGCCATAAATAGGGATAGGAGTGCATCGTTCCTCTTTTAAAATCCGTGGTCTTGATTGTAGAGTGGTCTCCAAACTGTTACTAGTTTTTGACTTTAGTTCTTATTAAATGTATAGCTTTTTGGAGATGCATTCTATCCGGTGGCGTGTGTTGACCTAATGCAGCCTTGCTGCAGCACAGGTCATCTCCAGCCTTGTGACGCTCAGCTAACGAGGGCTGACCTGGCATTTCATACTTGCTTGATGCCACTGGTGACTGGTGGTGGCTTAACTGCCTGGTCACTGGCTTAAGCGTATGGTCACAAACTCAACTCAGCGCTGCCTTCGGTGGGGGAAGAGGGCGTTTTTGTTGTAAACAGCTGCGAGACTTCAAGGCCTCCTCAACTGAGCCAGGAAAAGACTACCGCTCAGATTGCTTTGCTTTGTTCTGTTGTACCAAAACAACTCAGACAAATCTAGCTTCCACAAAATACTGGGGAAAACTGAGTCTTTCTGAATAATTCTTAACCTGCGAATTTGTTGGTATGAAAGCCTAACACAAAGGAAAGTGTATGTATGCACCAGATTATCCCGTGTGCTCGAAGAAGCTCCCTTCCCAAAGTTAATCCTGGTTCAGGGGGCGTGTAATAAAGGAAGAGAGCAGCAGGGCTCCACAATAGATGTGGCTAATCAACTTTTTCCTTTTTTTTTAAATACGGGCTGTGAAAATTGGCTGTAGCACTCCCTGTGATTATAACTTTACCTACTACAAATTTTGCGGATGTTTGGTTGAGAGAAAAATGGCAATTACGCAACACGCAGGTGCCCTGATAGCACTTAAAGGTGTGTTGATGAAGTAAACAGCCCTGCAGGATCAATTTTCCCGTATTTCAAAGCAGAGCATGTATTCTCTAAATGTAGTGATGCTGAAAGATGTGTCTCTTCACATGGACAAATCGCAGTGCCAAACAGCTACAGAGAATACCAGTAAAGGAGTGACCTTGTTATAGTTCTTGGAGGTTGGGCTCTATTGTGTCATGCAAAGGTAAGCAAACACCACGGCTTGATATAAAAAGTGCTCCATACTCCTTATTAGTGCAAGGATTTAAACTGTTAAGGTAAGTGTTTTAGCTGTCGATCTACGTGGAAACTGTAACAAAAGGCAGTATAGCATGGGAACGGGGGAAAGTAATCGTGTTCTCTGTCCTTCTGCATGGCCTTCTCAGCAGGTAGAGAATGCAGAACGATTTCAGGTCCAGCTTGTGCAATTTAATTACACTGACTGCCGTGTACTCACACGAAATACGTGCATCGTGAAATATCCCTTCCTTGCAGAAAACTGATCTCCGCATTATCAAATGTGACCCAAATGTTACCTTCCGTTCTTCCTCTATCCACTAGAAAAAGTCCTTCTCTTCTTTCCACCTCCTGATGATTCTACCATCTTCCTGCTCTTTGCTGTTGCAAATGCTTCACAAATGCTTGAAGGCCAAAATCAGACCTAGCAAGTAACAAAGCTGAAGTTCTGGTGTGACCAGAATCAAATAAATCACTAGGGGACACTTCAACACACAGAACATGGCTAGATTCAGTAGTTTTAGGTAAGTATTTCAGCCAAGAACTGGCACCAGTAGAACCTTTAGAAGGGTCAAAAAAGAATAATCCTAAAGCTATTAATGTAAATTGTTGTAGTGTCTGTTTGGAAATAAAATAGCTATTTAATTTTTTTCTTTAAATTGAATAATTAACCTCCCACCNCTGGGTGGGATTTCAATTTAAAGATAGAAGTTTAATTCAGATTTCAGTTTAAATACCTGAAGGTACAACTCTAGTGCTTGAAAGCGTTCATTGCTTCTCCCAGACCGCTGTTTCAGGGCGGGTGGACCGTCCCTTTCTGTGCCGTCCATCAACTACCCAGAGGAACTTGTTGCCTTCCATCTTCGAAGGTGTACAGCCAGGGCCTGGCCGCAAGGAACGATACAGCCTGGAAGCTGTGACAGACCCCCGGGGTATGTGGTGGAGTTTGGCTTGATGCCGCTGTTCTACGGCAAGCAGAAACTGAAGATTTCAGGCCAAATCCATTTGCGGTGACATAAAGTAGTAAATGCCGTCTGAGAAGGAGGGACAACATGGAAGGATATTGGTGGTGTGCATTTACTGACTCCTTTCACTGTACAGTGCTAGTTAATGAATTTAAATTGAATTTTAAATGTCTGAATTTAGTTTCAAGGCTACTAGGTATGTTTTGTAGGTGAAAAAGAACTTGGAGAGTGGATGAGAAAGTTCTTTCTAATATCCTCACTCTGAACGTTGAAAGGTGCTTCTGTAAGTTAGTTGTAACTCAGCCTTCGATGTATCTCTGTTAAATTTACATCTTTAAATAGTCTCCAGCACACGTTTGCTCCCAAAATTGCACTTTCTATGTCCTGAGATTTTGAGTAGTTGCAGGAAAGTTGTACCACAAAGAGACTATCTAACTGCCCAACAGCAGGTTTCCTTGGCCTGGCGATGGTGCAGGGAGAACTTTGCAAATGGGGGAACGGGACACACACGCACAAACCCCAAACACACAGACACACCACACACACACACACACACACACACACACCCAAAATCACATCCCCCCCCCAAACCAAACCCTCCTCTTCAGATGGAGAGCGAGCTCCTTCAGAAGGCTTTATGTAGGAGACGTTGGGTAAAAGGTGTTGTGAAAGCTCAGGGTCTGGCACGCAGCTGGCTTTTACCTGAAGTGAACAGGAGAACGGGGGAAGGTGGGGCAAAGCGAGCCTGGGGCCAGGCAAGTGTGACAAGGAGCCTTGCTACAAAGGTCACCAACAGGTGTAGACAAAGGACTTCTTCAGACTGGAATAGCTTTGAGAAGGCGATGTAGGTGGATTTGGAAAGGAATGGTAGCTGTACGTACTTAAGATCCCGAGCCGGTACTCTTTTAGCGGAAAAATGGCCGAGCTTGTGGGTGAGCTCTGCTTGTGGGTGTGGAAGAATACAAACCAGGAAAAAAACAGCGAGTTGCCATTTGGCTAATGGTGGAAAACTATGGAAAATTAGTGGATGTGTGTTCTTTGGACCTCCTTCCCCTTTAGAAGTGGGGAACGTCTCTGAAGGTAAACTGGCTGTCATGGGGAAGCGTACGGTCTGACTTCTGCTTTTTATAGAGGATTAATTTTGGTTGCAATGCTTGATGCAGCAAATCTCTATGAAAGTCTCATTCAAACGAATCTTCACAAATACTGCTTTTTTGGAAAAGAAAGTGTCTATTTGGACAAATGCACCACAGCTATCATGAGATACTTCTAACTAACACGGAGTTGCCGTCTTTAACGAAATCGTTACCTCACAAACAAGTAAGATCTTGTTCTCAAGCCATTAATGATCATTCCCAAGATGATACTTCATTTTTTTTCGCTCGCCTCCTAGGAGGTAGGCACCTTATTTGGGCTCAAAACCAGGCTAATGTGGCTGTGCCACTTCTGGATTGGCCATGGCTCATGCCTGGCTAGCTCCAAGCACAGGTCATGCGAGTCCTCTGTGCAGGCATGCGACTTCTGTCAGACTCCTTTATCTGAAAATGAGCACTGCAACAAAGATGCCCGAGTTTGAAAAGCGGTTCTCGTATAGTTGTTGGGGGACATGAGAGGAGAAACGGGATCTTAAGTCGTCATGGCTAAAGGAAGCCAGGACCAGATGATTATTATTAGGTCACCTGTATTGCAAATCTGGTGCAGACAATATTTTATTTTTTTCAAAGTAAAACAATAAGCTACCGTCAAGGGAATTGATTGTGGGCTTTATGCCTCTTCCTTCCCCTCCACCCTCAGTATGCTCTAGTAATGGTTATGAAAAGTTAAGAGTTGCTTTGTGTTTTGTTTTGCTTTTATTTAAATGGGGATGTTCCGTCTACTCTCTTCTCAAGCCTGATCAAGCCTTTTATTTGATCCAGATAGTTCAGGTTTTTAGTTTATAGAATTATGAATAGAATTATGAATTCATATGCCATTTAAGACACAGGTTCCTTCTCATTCAGAAGCGTTTGGCATTTACACTTCTTATTTAAACATGTTAAAGCGCTTCCATTACTAAATACTGCTTGAGGGAACCAAAGAGGGAGAAGAAATTTGGCATAAATCCCAGTGTAATTTGGAGGCAAAGGACTGAGGATGCTCACTATCCTATAGAATGACAGTAATTAAAATTAATGAAAAATCACTGCATAACACCCACCACTTGACATATTTCCTCAGGTGGTTTTTGCAAAAATCTGAGGGAGACCTGTGCCTTGGAGCTTTGAAGTTCCCCTGCCCCTCCTCAGTCTCACCTCTGCTTTCGTAAATATAGGCAGATAGTTGAATGCACAGTCTGAAAGAAGTTCATGGCTTAAGACTCTTCTGTCTTAAGTAACTTAAGTTCTCTCTTAAGCTGACTTTGTAAAATTGCAGCTTTGCACAGGCAGAAGAATGGGCGTTTGAGGGACTGCTATGCCCAGTGCAGGGATGTACCTCTTCTTCAACAGCCCTGGAGGCTCTGCAGGCTCCTGGGGCTCAGCTCTGTGCGCCCCCGGAGAGTTGGCAAGAGGACACAGCAGGGCTGGTGGACGATTGGAGCGTGAAGGGGAAAAGTTTAAAAAAACAGCCAACCAAACAAACAAAAGTCCAAAAATCTTCTGTGTGAAGGTAAAGCTGTTTGGTGGTTGAATAAAACCAGGCTTTCGGTACTTCAAATACAAGAATCTGTAGACGTGATGATTTGAGAAGAATTACCTTAAGACGGCATTGTCTATGGATGAATCTTTGATAACTATTCCTTTATTTATACAATTTCAAATGTTGACTAAGTTGCTCAGAGCCAACAACCAGAAGTGAAAGTTCATCCCATAATCAGAAAGCTGGTTTTGCTGTTTCGTGTGTCAGACGCATAGATTTGGGTTCTTTCTGTTGTGCACAGATTTTTTTTTTATTATTTTTTTTCCCCCTAGTTTGTTTACCAGGGGACCTTATTGTGAGGAGCACAAAGAAGGGTTTAGTGATACACTTGTGACATTTTTCTATCTATTTTTATGGCTAAATACTGTGGGAGAAGGTTGTACCTGTGCTGGCTTAGGAGTCTGGCAGGGAAAGAGTCTTCTGGAATCGGGATTCTCTAAACGTAAAGGTCAAATGGTGCTGTGTTTCATATTTCCTTTTTCTCTTTTTGTGACCAATAGCAGAACCCTAGGGTTCTACTCCAATGGGAACAGTTAATTCTTCTTGCACTTAAAATCTTTTGGTTATTTCCTTTTCCCCCCATAAGTGATGTTATCTCATAACGCCAAAAGCCAATTCTTGCTGTTTGACAGGCTTTGAGGGAACAGGCCGTTTTTTATGATTTTTTTTTTTTTGGTCAGGTGAAACACCTGAAGGAACCCTAATAGATTGTCTCTTCTTACTGCCACTACACTGTGCCGCCCACCCAGGGGGATGGATTCTCTTTAAGAGGAAGGAAACTTCCTGAGTTTGTTTTTCTTCCAAAACAATACACTTAGGATAAAGTTCTGGGTCTATTTGCAAGGATTTAATTATTTCTTCCTGGGGAAAAAATAAACATGAGTGTATCAGACAGGAGACTTTTCAGTGTCACTTGAAAGTGACATTAAAAGATGCTTTTGAAGCAGCAGAGCATCTAACGTACAAAATCTTGATGCTTCACAGCTTCAGTGTTTAATGCACAGTCAAGACACTTTATTCCCCTAAGGAAAGAGGCAGAAGTTGTTTCTGTCTTGGTACTTCTCATTCTGAGTTATTCTTTGTTTTTTGTCATGTTGCAAATCGGCAATGAAGAAAACTCACTCAGCAAGCAGTAAAAACAGCAACAAATGTTTACCCCTTGGGATATGTACTCTGGAGAGAATTCCCCACCCAAAATGAGTAGACACTTCAAGGTCTATGCGTAGAAGTTTCGCTCGCCTTGGAATACAGGCAGTCAGCCAATCAAGAAATCGGCCAATCCAGTTTTTTATTTGAGGTTAGAAAACTTTCTATTTAGCAGGTTAATAAGTTATCCATGAAGCTGAAGAAGCATCAGACGTGCAGTTTGGGATATCTGATATTAAATCTCTAAAATAAACATTGAGAACTAGAGAAAAGAAATTGCTCTGCAAAAGAATTGAGTAATGTTATGATTTCCCTCTTCCTCACCCTTTGAACGTGTTGCTTCATCTATCGTGAGACTGGAGTTGCTGTCCTGAAGAAGGATATGCGTGTAGGTGCCTTTGGGTTCCACTACAGACTTTCTTTTTGGCAGCAATGAGTTGCCTTTCTGTCTTTATTAGTCGTCAGGGTTTATTAATAGCCTGAATTTTGAGCAAGATTCGTATGCTTCTTTCGTGGGAATGAATCCAGGTTCTAGCAAAGGGGAAAGGAAGTTTGTCACTGACTTCATGAAGCAATGCTTTTAGCTTGGCAATGCACGTTTTCTTATAACGTACAATGAAAAAAATATTTAAGTGTACCCCATTCGGCACTTTTCCCCCAAACTGTTTGAGTTACAGGTCAGTTCATTTGTACCTTTTCTCTGGTGGTTTTACAATCTGAGTTAGACCAGGCTGAATAAGAACTTCCAGCAGGTGCACGTGTTTTTGCAGATAGGGAGTTTGTGTTGTAATTTATTGGGCCATGTTATCCTCATGCAGGAGGTGCTGGAGAATGGTTAATTGTTTGTGTAGAGGTTGACTAATGAAATATTGTTTGTTTAGAAGTCTAGACCAGAAAGCGTCACACCTACGGTTCTCATCAGTGAGAACACACCCTGAGACTGTAAACTCTTCAGGGCAGGGACTCCTAGTTTTCATAGACGTGAACAAACCGTAGCCTAAGACATACGAACCCGCCTTTTTCAGGGCATATATACGACTGACAAGTGCTTCCAGAAAAAAATGTAAATTACTTTCTTTCCCAGAACTATTCAGTAATAAGTTTGCTTTTTCTTTAGTTAGTTCTCGAATTAGATTTTCAGCCTCTGTTCTTGTTCGTTAGAGTTTGTTTCTTCCTGTCTTGTCTTCTAGGTTTTATGACTACTTATTTATAGGTTTGTTTCTTCCAGGCGGTTAAATTGATCTTTAATTTTATTTCGTGACCACAGAGGAAAACAGCACAAGCTCGAGCAAGTTGGGAGGCAGGCAGGTATTGTACGCACTTTCCTGAGGCTAAACAGACCTTTGCTTTAGTGTCTTGGCTGCTGAAGAGTGCTCTTCTAAGGAAGAGGATGTTGAAGGAAATCTAGGGACTTTATTCTTTTATTAGATTAAAGGGAATAAAGATATGTGGTCACTCAACCTTACGTGGCCAGTGCAGAGTCCAGATAAGTGTTTAGTTACCAGTCCCAAATCAGTCGGTCTGGGTGTATGTGTGGGTGTGGAAAGAGCAGAAAAAACCAAAACCTCTTGGAAGCAAAACAAATTATCACTGTGAGTCAGGGCTCTGGCCTCCGAAGTTGGTTCGGGATTGGAAACCGAGGTTATAAAGACATTTTATGTCAGGACCTAAGGCCTCGTTGTTACCTAAAATGTGTCTTTTCTTTAGAAGAGCGTGGATTGTAGCAATGGTGTTTGCATTCTACGGTTTCAAGCAGTTGAAGAGGGAAGCGAGGGTGACAAGCACCTGAACGCTGCTTGATGCGAATGAAACGGGAGCTGTCTTTACTTGCCAGGCAGCTGTTCCGTAGGTGCAGAAATGCAACATTACTTTGGTTTTGCTAGCGATCCCAATACTTGGGGGAATAGGATTTGCCACTTTGTTCCTATGCCTTGAGCAATTGTCATGTTTTCAAAAGGAAATTGCTTTACTACAGTTCTAATTTCCACTTTTTAAAGACTGGTTTTCATCTTCACTTTCTCTTTGCTTTTATGGGATAGAGCAAATCGTTACTTTGTGGAAAAAAAAAAAAAAAAAAAGCAGCAGTTCCTCCTCAGAGAAGCGGGGCACGTCGTTCAGTAGCGTGACAAGCCCCTCCGTCAGGTTGCTTGACGTGCTGCCAAGTGCCACAATGGACGGCTGAGATACGCAGTTATACATCACAGGGCGCTGGAAAAAAATCCTAGTGCTTGTCTCTGTAGTTCAGCATTCGTGGAAGGTATGTGTGTTTTACACGTATGAGGGTAGCCCTTTATGCCGCATTACAGACTTGCTTGCAAGCTCCTGCAGCAATGCTAGACTTTATTTTCTTTGATAGTGGAACATGTAAAACTACGTATTGAGTACTTCTTTTGGAACTGAAATTTTCTTGTTTTCAGTATATCATCCTCAGCAGCAATGACTTTTGGGAACTGACCTCTTGGTTAAATATCAGTAGTTTGTGATCACAGCTTCAGCTGCATATTACCAGACCCAGGAAAACTTAAATACGTTTATTTCCTGTGCTGGAACATCTTGTGGAATTAATATTGTCTATGACTTAGCCGAGGATCATAGGAGCTCCTGTCACTTGCATGTTCTGCTGCACTTTCTGTGCATTCTTTTGGGAGGAGTTTATCATCCCAGGAGGATATCCTGAATTGCGATGAATGAACCAACTCTTAGAATACCAGTGGTTGGAAACACCTGAAGAAAATGCTCTAAGACTAATTTAAAACCACTGAAAGGGGGAATAATTCTCTACGCAGCAGGTAGCAACCTTCTGGAACTGGCTGCCCAAAGCAACGGTGGAGAGAAAGAGCATCAGCTGCTTCACAAAGGCAGATCCATGGCCAAGCCACTGGGGACATGGCAGGGGTGTCTCCTTAACAACCTCCATACAGCTCTTGTGGAGGTCAGGATGTAGAAGGGGAGCGGGCTGCAGGAAGTGGCTGGGCCTGCACGTGTTGCCCAAGTAACGCTTCCCTTTGCCCAACTGGAGAGAGAATACCAAACCGAACCGAACGCTGGCCAGACCCAGCGGGCGTTTCACACCTTCTGCTAGGGGCTCTGACTGCCAAGCTCCAGCCTGAATTTCTGTGGTTTGCCTCACGGAGCGCGGAACTCTGTGACTAACGAGCACCCCGATGTTACTTGCCTGCCATGGGATCAGTCAAGCATATGGCTCAACAGGACTTGTCTATATGCCTCAATACCAGGTGTGAACAGGTGCCAAACAGGGAGTTCACGCTGAATTTATAAGCTCTCACAGACGCTTGCAGGTGGAGGGACAAGAGCGTTCCTGCTAACCCAACAGAATAACATGAATTTGATCAGCAGTAAGCTGATTTGCTCTAAATGTAACTCTTCAGCTTTAGTAGAAAAAAAAAATTTCAAAGCTTTTCTAGCAAAACAAGTTGTTGCTGCTTTGGCCAGCTCAGGAGTCCTTGTTTATTTCAATTTTGAAAGCAGTTTTTGAAAATTATCTTAACGGCATTAGAATTTATACCAGGGGTATCTAATAAGCATCCCCTTTCCCTTGCCATAACAGCAGGAAAATCATAAAGGGCAACTTCTATGTATAAACCATCTGATTTCAATAAAATAATTGGATGCACAAACTTGGGATCTGATATCAGTCTTACTCGGTGTTTTTTCAGGTTGTGCACAATAATGAAGCATGGGATAAATTGTATAAAATACTCTGATAATTTTTTTTTAATTAATATTTCCCAAGTTAGGGAAATAGCACTTATTGACTTTTTCTTTGTTTCTTTCTCTCTTATCAAGTTTCAAGCATTTTTGAGGGTTTGGCAGGAGTCCCGAATCCCTGAAGCTCTAAATGATTTATCACCTCCCTGTACATGCGCCGAAGTAATCGTGTGCCAGCTGCGTTGCGTGCTCTCCTCTGGCATTCTCGCTCGGCGCTCCGGACCTGCATGTGCACCAGAGCCCCCCCAGTCAGGACACTTGTCTCTGGGAAGTTTATTGCTCTAAAACTTGTGTTTTTAGATGGAGGCGTTCAGGAAGTGTGTTTGCAAACAGGGTTTTAGCACTGTTTTGCAGCCTCTAGAGGAGAGAACTGTGGAGTGTTTTCCTCCCAGGTTCTGTGTCTGCACCTCCTGATCCTTTACGGAACCAGCAGCAGCTCAGTCTTTGCTGTATCATCGCTCCATTTTAAAACTCTAGCGAAATTGGGCTTCCTGGATTTAGCTTTTTTTTTTTTTTTTTTTTTTTTTTCCNTTTTTTTTTTTTAATTAATCCTCCTCCCATCCTTTCCCCCCTCCCAGATAGTCTTTTATCTGGCAGGTCTCCAGCAGAGGTTCTGCCCCAAGTCAAAATCCTGCCTCAGTATTTCCTGGTCGTGCCTTAGCTTATTACACGTCCATGGAGTCATTCTGCAAACAAATTAATTTCTCCTTATCTAGAAATTTTAGAACTTTTTCATTCTGTCCTTCTCCAAAGGATGTTAAAACAGATCTGTTTGAGGGGCTTTCAGGGCCACGTGTACAGGAGCGCCAGGTGCATCTCCAGGTATAATAGGAGCGAATGAGGTCTGAAAAAATAAGAGCCAGGAAAAGCAAACCCTTGTGGTGACAAATGTTGTTTGCTTTTCTTGTGCAAGTGGATTAAACTAAAAGGGTGCTGTCACCCATAGAGACAAAACCCCTGCCCCATCCCCTACACCTGGTTCTGGAGAATACTTCAGAAACCCCTATGTAAAGGGCATCTATCTGCCCCTCTCCTTCATCAGGATGTGTTGAAAAGTTATACCTTGTTTTCTTCCACACCTCTTCTGCAGGCTTTAACAGAGTATCTCAGCGTGCTAGTGCCTACCAGCTTTGGAGAATTTGCTTCTTGCCCTACGAATCTCCCACTGCAGGTATTTAGAGAACAGCACTTTTGGTTGGCCTGAAGTCCGGTTCTTCACAGGGCATTTGGATGGTTGTGAAGTGGCGTCCTGGGGTTCTGAGCGTCCCTGTTCTCCTTTGCCAGCAGATGACAATGTGTCGCCAGCGAACAATCTTCCTCGGACACCCAGGAAAAAAGCAGCAGCCTCAGTCAGTTGCCAAGCAAACTGTTTGCTGGGTTTCTGTCCGGTTTTGCACCTCTCTGAGCAAGGTTCTTACTGCAGAGTGCATTGGGGTTTTACTGGGATTTGGGAAATTTCTTGCATTTGTTTTTTTTTCCAGTCTCACCTTGTACGTAGTTAATGATCTTTTCTGACTTCCGAAATATCAGTCCGTGCTACGCAATATCCTTTTTTCTTGCTACTGAATTCTGACCATATGCAGCTCTGCATAAGACAGCTGTTGTTGAATTGGTCTGAAAAAGAAACAGATATAATCAACACAGGGTTTATTGGCACAAGGGAATTTGATTTAAGAATGAAAAGTTCCTTCTAGCCTCCGTAGTTAACTCCAGTCTTTTATCAGATGGATTAATTTTCTAGTCTACTGGAACTGTGAAGAGATCAAAAGTTTAATGAGCAGTGGGGCCTGGGTTGTAATATATTATCTTGCTTCTCTTAAAAATATTGCAAAACCAGAAAACGTTTTTAACGTTATACGATGTACCATTAGTCAAAACGCAGCCCGTAATACAGCTGCACTCTGCAGGATTGAGTGGTGGTGGCACGGGCAGCGCTACGCTGCGCATGGCAAACACCCCCCGCCTAAAACCTCGCCAGAACTCCTGGAGCTGCTGGCGTTAGGATCCCTGCCAGATTCAGTCTAGTTTCTGCTGCTGGGTCTCTGACGGTAACTTGGACTGTTTCATCCGTTTGGACGTCCTAAACCTCCTCAG
>VXBH01007623.1:283326-392831 GCA_013400035.1 Rynchops niger | reverse complement strand
TTTTTTTTTTTTTTTTTTTTAACTGCCATTGCGATCTGTAAGGCACGTGGGACTACCCCTCTCCCCTGCGTCAGGAGGGGACGTGGGAGGCAAAACGCTCACAGACGTCTCTGCCTCGCTTGCTGCCCTTCTCTCTTCTTCCCCGCCGTAGGTCCCAAAGGATGCGAGCCCAGGAGTTGGACACTTGCTTCTTATTTCTGAGAGATTTGGGTATGTGTTAGTGTGAAGGAAGGAGGGACTGTACCTGGCACAAGCATCACAGGTGCCTGTACTTGCAGGGAATCACGTTTGCTGCTGGAGCTCGCTCTCTCTGGGCCCGTATTTATTTCTGTGTCCTTTAGTCCTTTTTCCTCTCTTAGAAGCCAGGAGCTGTACAGCCACTCAGGAAATTAACTTACTTATTGATCTTTCTGAGGGCCTAGGGATGTAATTCTGTCTTTATTACATCAGATTTTAGAAGATATTTTTGAACAGTGGCAAAAGCATAAAAGTCGCAGGAAAAAAAAAAAACAAAAGCTCACCAAAAAAAACAGGAAAGGAGCAGCAATCTCTTAATGTCGCAGACCTGAGTTTTTGGAGTTAATCAAATCAGCATGTATGCATTAGGAAGAGAGGAGAGGTTTTAGCAACTCATGGACTTTTGGAACTTTATATCAGCAAACCTAATACTCCTAATACTAGAATCAATTTACAAGCTTCAGTTTTTCCTTATTTTAGCTTATAGGAAGAAGTGCGGGGTTGATTGTGCCGTTTCTTTATTTCCACAGCGTATGTTCAGAACTGCTAGTCTTTATCATACCTCTCTGTAGCCTAAAACTTGGCTTGGCAGCTCCTGAGGTTTTCCATGAAGTTGCTTAAGGCGTTCCCATAACAGCCTGCCCTGATTTTCATACAGCAAAAATGAGCCTCTTTTCCTAAGAACACACGGGGAACGCGGGACTTCCACAAACAGCCTCGGTGAAAATGGGCCCTTAATCTCCAGTGATCAAATCTAAAACAATTAAGACAGATGAATTGTGTTATATCATGAGGACAATGAGTAGTGCTGATATGTTCGTTGCAATTTATGCTCTTGACTTTTTCCCCAAGTGTCTAGTGTCTCGTAGTGAGAATGTCTAATATTCAAAGCAAGTGTTTATATATTTGCCATATGATTTTGCTGGGTAAACTTTGCTAGCGTTCGCTTAGAAATAGCTATTTGTCAGTTCAACTGGTTTTGATGAGTTAAAAACGAGAGAAGCTGTTCATTAAAAAAAAAAAAAGTGAATTAGTTCTACTAGAATTTTCTAGTTACTTCTAGGTAAACTTAGGTAATTCTTTAATCAGATAAAAAAATCAAGGGAGTTAGAACTCAATTTTCTTGAGGATTTTGTTTTCAGAACTTTATTCAAGGTTTCTTACAGTATCTACTCCTACGTACAGGAACTGAAGTTAGACCTGGCTGAAAAAAGGTGGCATCATAAAAATGTTCATTGTGTAGCAATTAAAATTTACTTTGACGAGACAGAAAACGTCGATGAGGTTTGCAAGAAATGAAAGAACAAGATGCAGCGCTGGTGATGAGGTGGTTTTTGTTGTGCTTGTTTCCCCCCCCCCCACCACTTTATTAAAGCGCAAATACGTGTGTTACATACCCAACAGGTAAAGGATTCCAGCCTTATTATAATGTAGCTTCAATTTGAGCTGTCGGATCTCACGAGTGAGAAAAAGCAGGACAGTCTGTCACGCTGGCATTTCTGTTCCACGTTTTCCATATCACCGAGTAAAGAATGTATTTTTTCATTTACACCTACCTGTAACTTTATGTAGCACAACCGACCTTTCATGCATTTAAGAGGAGTAGAGGTGTCATGCTAATGATATGTTCCCTTTTTCTGCCTTTTTGAAGGGCAATTTAAATTGTCTTCCTGAAGCCTGGTTTGCATTAGTGATGCTTAAATGTGTGCTTGTAGGTACTGTAAGTGGATACAGTGGAGGAGTGAAGGTATTTCTTTCCTCAAGACTGAACAGTGATTTTTTTTTTTTTTTTTCCCTTATTGAAATACAAATTGCCGTGTCTGCTTAAATCTGAAGTGTGGGGTGTTCTTATTAACACCTCCAGCCTGAAGTCTTTTCATATTCAAATGAATCTTAAGTGTTACTGGGATTACACATTAGTCGCATTTTAAAAGAATGGGCTGAAGAGCTCCTTTGAGCTGCTTATTTTTACATGAGCGTATATTAAGTATGCTCGTTTTTAAACCATGTTTCATCATCTTCTGCTATTTTGGAAGAGAAATAGGAAAAGAGAGATGAAATTTAAGCCTTGTGATAGCTTATATCGATTATCCTGCATTTTGGTCTTGCCTTGCTCCAAAACTGGCTAAATATTTAAAGAATAATTGAGCAGGAATGGCTACTTCATTTAAGGATTCTTTTTTTTTATTTTATTGATACTATCCACTTGGCTTTAGAAAAGAGACTGTCTGCAAATAGATATTTGATACTTGACTGGCATCTCTATGGATTTTTCGAAGTGTATGTACACATACTACACAAGTTTTTCCTCTTCTCCAAATGCACCCAGTGCAGCTTTAGAAGAATTGTAGCGTTCGTAACCTGCGCTCACCGTGTGCTTTTGGAGGCCACCAGCAGCGCTCGGGCTCGCTATTTGATTAAATGCTTCCAAGGAAGCTTTCAAACGTGCAATAGCTTCATGTATCACGTTGAGATGTAGTCTATGCACAGTTCAGAGAATATTGTGGCTACAGAAGCCCCAAAAAATGTCAGATTACTTAACATTTTTGGATGAAGCGTATCATCGTGATTTAAGGGTCCTTGAATACCGGAACCTCGTCAGAGGTCTTAGGATTTGGAGCGCTGAGAGAGCGCCAGCGCAAGATCGCTTCCAAGGCTGAGATGCAGATCGGCGTGCCTGTGATGTAGGACCAGCCTTCCTGCTCCTGTATTACTGAGCTGTTTTGTGCGTCTGCAAAGTGTCTAAACTGCTCATGGAGACTTCAGGAGGCCAGATAAAGTCTCGTCAACTTCCACTTCCATTTGGTTCCTTAATCTTTCTTAGATCAGCAGCTAGTACGTTTTCCCTGAGGGTTGCTTTACTATGCAGAGGGCTTCCGATTGTATCTTTTTCCTACCTAAATCTCTTTAACATTCATCCATCTTTAGTCGTCGCGTTTCAAAATTAGCGTGCTAGAAATGTGTTTAAGGAATTGCTCTTCTTAGGTTAGTGCTGAACTTCTTGTACTCCCAAACCTTTTGAAAAAGCAGCTCTGTCTTGCTAATAGCATTCATTATAAAGCAGCTAAAGAAAACCAGGTGAATTAAAAGGGAAACTTCATCAAATGCAGTGATTTCCTTTTTACACACGACGTGGTTTCCCCCCCCGCGCCCCCCGAATAAAGCAATGTTAGTGTGAGGTGGCTGCTGTTTTCCTGTAGATGTTACTCAGACAAAATTCTATTGGAAATGAGTTTCCCTGGTAGTGGATTGTTTCTTTGCCAATGCTTGAAATATTTCACCAAATACCTTTCAAGAAACCATAAAACATCATCTTACCATAATGCCTCTGAGCCAAGATGCACAATAGAGATATCAAACTTTGAAAATCAACACGCGCTATTAACATTTTCCCATTTTAACGGGCTCTTGTTATTTCTTTTCTCCTGGGAAAACGTCTGTGATTCATGGCGACGTCCCCACTGATGACTCTTCACCGCTCCCAGCAGCTTTATCACCTGATGCGGGTAGCTCCGACCGCTGCTGCTTCCCTCGTCCCCCAGCCCCGCTGTAGCTGTGTGGTAGCGCTGCCGGTGTCCTGGCTTGTCTGGCCGGGGGGACGAGGAGCAGGAGGAGGCTGGGGAGCCCTTATGATGGACTGGCCCGTAACACAGAAAATCCGAGATGATAAAGAGACAATAGTATTTTTCTGACAGGCAGGTGATGTGTCTTAGGAAGCAGAGTTGAAAGAGCTCATAGATAAACTCCTGAATGGCATGTCCACCTTGGGTAGTTTGAACAGGGCAATATAGATGACACTTCTGACACAGGGCATCACAAAAAATGTGAGTTCCAGAGATGAGGATCTATTAGATAACAATCTTAAACTAATTGTTTCTTCCTAGTACATCCTCTCCCGAAGGTACTTAACAACTGCTTCTGGCTACTTTCGGAGACTGAATATTGCGCTACGTGGAGTTCTGGTGTGCCAAAGTGCAGGCAGAAAGTGACAGGAGTATGAGGAGAGACAGATCCCCTTTGCCTAAGGATGGCACTGCGGCAACCGAGAGAACAGATTTGCAGCAGAAATGTGATGCTTTTCTAAGTCATTGGGGGGAAAATATCTGAACAAACGTTCATCGTATTCCGAGAACAATTATGCGCTTTAAGTACTGAAAAATATGTCCTTTTCACTTTGCCAAGAGCACGTGCTTCAGTATGACAAAACTGGTGGTAGTTGGACTTCCCACGTGTATAAGCGTTTTGCTTCTTAAAGGATGGGCAGCTTGTCCGAAATACTGGAAGGAGAGTTTAAAAAGGGAAAAGCCTATGGCTGGCAACAGCAACTGTGCGATGAGAGCATCAAGAAGAGCGTGGCCAGCGGGTGGAGGGAGGTCATCCTCCCCCTCTGCTCTGCCCTGGGGAGGCCGCACCTGGAGAGCTGGGTCCAGTTCTGGGCTCCCCGGGTCAAGAGGGACAGGGAGCTGCTGGAGAGGGGACAGCAAAGGGCTACCAAGATGATGAGGGGGCTGGAACACCTCTCTGATGAAGAAAGGCTGAGGGATTTGGGTCTCTTCAGTCTGGAAAAAAGACGGCTGAGGGGGGACCTTATCAACGCTTATAAATACTGAAAGGGGGGTGTCAGGAGGACGGGGCCAGGCTCTTCTCAGTGGTGCCAGGGGACAGGACAAGGGGTAACGGGCACAAACTTGAGCATGGGAAGCTCCACCTGAACACGAGGAGGAACTTCTTTGCTGTGGGGGTGGCAGAGCCCTGGCACAGGCTGCCCAGAGAGGTGGGGGAGTCTCCGTCTCTGGAGACATCCCAATCCCGCCTGGACGCGTTCCTGTGCCCCCTGCTGTGGGTGACCCTGCTCTGGCAGGGGGTGGGACGGGATGATCTCCAGAGGGCCCTGCCAACCCTGTGATCCTGTGAGAGGAACAATTCATGCCGTAGCTGGGTTGCTTGTCACCGCGTGCTGCCTGGAGAGAGCACGCACAGGGCAGCTGCTGTCAAACTGACTTTGTATCTGATATTGCCTGGGTCTCCTCAATATGTTTTGAAAACCTTTCTTTTCTTCCCACTTTTTATGTTACGTAGTAATCTCATCCAAAGATTCCTTGGTGTTAAAGTCTGAAGTATCACTAGCTGGCTCTGGAAGCAGTAGAAAATGAGATAGGGGTGACATTGAAATTTGGGACCAGCAATTTCAAGTAACATGGCTGAGTGCTGTTCTCACCCAAATCCCTCAAATCTGGAAAATGGGGAGACTGGAAAGGAGTTATAGGGTTTACAGGACTGTCAAAGCAAAGCAAAGGGTTCTTTGCGACACAGGATCACAGAATCATAGCGTTGGCAGGGCCCTCTGGAGATCACCCCGTCCCACCCCCTGCCAGAGCAGGGTCACCCACAGCAGGGGGCACAGGAACGCGTCCAGGCGGGGTTGGGATGTCTCCAGAGACGGAGACTCCCCCACCTCTCTGGGCAGCCTGTGCCAGGGCTCTGCCACCCTCACAGCAAAGAAGTTCCTCCTCGTGTTCAGGTGGAGCTTCCCATGCTCAAGTTTGTGCCCGTTACCCCTTGTCCTGTCCCCGAGCACCACTGAGAAGAGCCTGGCCCCATCCTCCTGACACCCCCCCGTCAGTATTTATAAGCACATAAATACTTTTTAATGTGCTTCCTAGCACATCTTCTGATTTCACCAGGAAAGGAAAAGAGCAGGTTTTGGAGATGAGGGGA
Source organism: Rynchops niger (assembly GCA_013400035.1). Taxonomy (NCBI): domain Eukaryota; kingdom Metazoa; phylum Chordata; class Aves; order Charadriiformes; family Laridae; genus Rynchops; species Rynchops niger. The sequence goes on along the minus strand of VXBH01007623.1, from coordinate 386,876 downwards.
GCAAGGAAAAAAGGAAAGGAGAAAAACTACCTCCTAATACTGATTTTTAAAAGCAAGCCTTAGGTTCAAACCTTGGGCAGAGGTTCAAGTCAGTTCTTTATCTAAACCAGTTCACCTAATCCTGGTTATCAGCTTTCTCCTCTCTTGTAGGCATGAGTTGCTCTATAGCCAAGGGGAAGAATCTGCTCGGTTAAGAAATACCAAGGAACTTGCCTCAGCTAGCTACAGTAGTTGAAAGAATTTTTTTCTTCTATTTCAGATTTCCCTGACGCTTTTCACTGAAGCTTTTTTTTTTTTTTTTTTTTTTCTCCTTCTCCCTTTAAATATGCCCCTCTCTGTTTTTATGGGACTCTCTTAGTCTTTCAGTCTCGGACCCCTGAGGCTTTCAGCTTTCCTAGTTGCTTCTTTGCAAGCAGGACTCCCACAGCTTGGTCTCAGTGTTATATATATTCGGTGGAAAGGAACGTACCTTGAATGTTTTAGTGACCTGGCAATTTATTCATGGACTCTGGTAAACTCTTACTTGTATAATTCATGGGAAGTACTAACTGAAAAGGGTGCTATAGATTATTTTGTTTCCAGCACTGCACCATTCCCTGAAAAAAACAATAGAAGTAAAATGAAGCATTTATAGAAAAACTAGCCATCTGTCCAAACACTGCTCAGCTTTTTGTCCAAAGGCTATTTTATGGAATTTGGTGTCGAGTGTTTGTCTGTGCACCTGCGGTCACACACAAGGACACTTTTTCTTCCTTAGATAAATATTTATACAGGCGATACTTGCACTTAATACTGCTTATTTTCCCTTTGGTTTAGTGAAAAATATTACTATTAAAATAGACCAGGACAGAAATATGAGGCAGCTCATCTACGCATAGCAGGTCCATCCGCTTCTTGCGATTTAACGTGTTTCGCTGATTATTCGCTGTAGAACTTCACTACTGGCAACAATCTAGAGGAGCTCGTAGCTTTAGGCTACTGGCACAATGTTGGTCTGGGAGAGGGTTGGCCTCAGGGGACCTAGAAAACTGCCAGGGTGGTGCCTCCTCCCTTCCTGGGGAGGTCAGGCGTGCGGCAGCCCGCGCTCTGAGCCCTCGTTCGGGACATTTGTTGCACTTGAGCCACTTGATGGATTTGAATGAGCTTGAATTCTTGGAGGCCGAACGTATTTCAGTCCAGATACCTCGTGATGTCACCCAGCTCCGCAGTCGCTTACTGCGGGGCGGCCCGAAATGGGGACTGAAGTGGCTGGGCTTGGCTCGGGCTCTCGCCTCCGGGTGCTGCAGCGAGCTCTGCTGGGGCTCGCTCCGGCTCTTGGCTGGTCACGCCGGCCGTGCCGCCGCGAGAGCCTGTTGCTAGTTGTCTTACCTGACTGCTCCTCGCTGGTTGTTCCTTTGGCACCGCTGCGGCGTAGAAAACTAGAAACAAAAAAGAAAAAAATCCGTATTCCTTTGATTGTTTAAATTACAGAAACCTTATTACATCCCTTCTAGGGATAAAGGACACAGCCTTAAAGTGAATGAGTTGTGGATGGGGTTTGTCCTGCTTTGTTATGAGAGAGAGGATTTAACACCAAAGTGAAATCTGGATACATTTCAGGTCACTGTTTTAAAATTAAATTGCTGAACTGAAAGAGAAGCTATACTAGAAGACGCTTTAAATTCTGTGGTCTGCTTTGTTGCCGTTTGGAAAGTTCTGTCATTTGCAATTTCTCTGTAATACGTTTTCAGAACATAGGTGAGTTTCCTCGCACTGCCTTGCTTTATGAATTCGGTGATTCTCTGGCTCTGCAGAATTAATTCAGGGTATTGCAAATAATTTAAGTCCTTTTTATTGTAGTGCAGTGGTAATTCTTGGAAATGCAAAACAAATTGTGTATCTAACAGTATCATACTGGGAATAAAGCAACCTCTGTAATATCATAAAGTATGAACGCTTAACGATTATTTCTTCTATGCTCCACGAATTTCTAATTTTTTGTTGCCGCTCAAGCCTGTGTTCAGTTTACTCCAAATATGTGACCTGCTATTCCCGGATAGTCGCCTGCTTATAAGCAATTCTTAATCTTTCCTTTTCTCTTGCTGTCATCTCTGCGTGCTCTTCCTACACTGATTAGAAACCTTCTTCGCCCTTTAAGAATGGCATACGGTCACAAACAATATATTCAGATGAAAGGGAAATACTCGACCAGCATGTCTTAGCAGCTCTTTGATCTCCTTGCGGAAGGCTGGTGCGTCTTGCAGCCATCCCTTTCGGAAGGTGAACAAGGGAAACGTCGTCTTGTTGGGGCAGAGAGGTCTGCATGCTTCACGTAGAAAGGCAAACGCTGATCACCTTCTGTATGGTCTGCTGGACGGAAAATTTAGAAAATAAGATGTGCTAGGCGAAGGAAAAAAAAAAAAAGGCATGTTAGGCAAGCTAACTAATCCTAGCCTGTGCATGTGAGTGTGCAAAAGATCTATAGATTTCTTTGACAGGAAAAAAACATTGTTTTATCTTGAACTAGACTATGAGAAAATAGAACATTCAGAGTGTAACTTGAGACGGCAACAAACAGCAAAGTGATGGAAAGCCTTCAGCTCGAGGTGGTATTTGGCTTCACTTTGGAAACGTGTGCTGTAGGTACAAGTTTAGATTTAGGTAACTAATTGAGAAGTGTCACTTGAGCAGAAGCTCCTGGTGGTCAGCCTGCCCCAAAGACAAACATCTGTTTGTTCTGATGATGCTGAACTCGTGCTGTGATAGCTTATGTATTAAGTGATTCCAAAGTATTTCATGGACACTCGGGTGGTTTGTACGTTTAAGACGTGTGACGTGTCCAGAAGGAAAAAGACATTGTTTCACTTGACAGGGGTGTCAGCGCTAAGATCTGGGGTCTTGTCAGAGTCTCCCGAAATTGAGAACCTTCAAATTTAAACTTGAGCCTGAGTGGTATGGTCAAAGTCACAGAGAAAGCTCATGGTCAAGCGGGCAGTACGCCATGACTCCTGGTTCCAGGATCCTCGTCTGAAATGCCAGCTGACATTGCTTTGAGAGAGACTTGTAATTATCATACTTTCGAATTGCAGCTGGCCGATTGCATGCACCAGACCGACCTGTCAAAAGCATTTAGCAGGCAATTTGCCAACTTCCCTTTCTGTTGTCTCCTATAATATGGGAAAAAACATGGTTGGATTCCCTGTACAGACTCTCGACTGCAAGCTTCTCCTCTTGGCTTACGTTCAAGGGAGGCAGAATTCTTGCGCTTTCCCCCTAAACCTACCATGCCTATTTGATAGCGGTTGTCTAATTTCTACACATTCTGAAGTCCTGGTTACGCTGATAGTGAGCAAATAATAATTTTAGTGTAATGAATACATGCTGATAGACAGATAAATCTTTTTCTTGGATTTTTGCATACTTAAAAATCTGGCCCCACTCCCATTCCATTGAGAGCAGATGAGATGCCTGTAAGATTAGTCCTATATTAATGACTACAGAACATTATGTCATATAGAAATATAACAAAAGATTGTGTCATATAGGTACTAAAAAAACCACGGTTACCTTCCTAAGGCAGTGTTCAAAAACCTGTTGGTTCAGCAGATCTTACAGTAGCATAAACAACTTTTTCTGCTTTTTAAGACGTTTGCATTACTGAAGTGCTGATTGATTTCTGCTCTGCCGTTGTCCAACGTGTGACCTTCTGGAAATACTGTGTGATACTCTTTCCCCTCTCCTTCTTTTGAAGTAGTTACAAAATGTAGAGATGAAACAAAATATTGCAAAATGCAATTGAGAGAGATTCTGCCTGATCCGCGGGTAATGGAGGGGAGGCTGTTTGTGGTCTCCGGGGAGGCAGGAACACTTGGGCAGTGTGTCCGACACAGTTTGTAAGCGATATCCAAAGCATCAAATACCCCAAACCTAGTCAAGAATGACTCAGCCGATCGGTGGTTATTCCAGCTTAACAGATTTCCTAAAGCAGAGTGGTTTCGTATAGATGTCTACGCTGAGGTTCTACGTGCCCTTAGGCACACGCAAGAGAAGGCTGATTTCTAGAGAGGCTTCAATGTATGGTTATATATAAGATTAGTATTCGTGATGGATGGTTTCAGAATATTGATATCATGTTACTCTCTCCATCAATCATACCATTTTTGCAACTACTTTGAAAATGAAGGTCTAGCGATTAAAATGACAAATAGGGGGTAAACAAGTCTTAGGGGAAGTTGCTGTAGAGCTGCTCAGGTAAGAGCGACCACCACTCAGTTTGGATCCATTGTGCCGCTCTAGAACCGGGGTTTCTGCTGTATTGGCACCGTCCTGACGGCAGACTCAGCCAGCAGCAACCTGCCGGCGTCTGGACTGGAAGTACGGGGGCTCTGCTGTTGAGTTGAAGATACCGCATCCATCAACTAAGTATCAAACAGGAGAAGTGATGGACCGCATGGGTTGCAAACCTTTAGGCCACTATTTAAAACACTTCAGAGTGTGTTTCCAATACTAAGCCAACCACTTTTTGCAAGAAATTCTCTCGAATCAAATCCTGTTTACCTCCTTTGTTGTGGAAATGATCAGAGACTGCCTTATTGGAATCATCCAAAGAGCTGCTAGCAGCTGCCAATCACCTCTTGCAAAGGTAATATTATCAAGAAATAATTGAATTTCCTATCTTTCACTACATAATTGCAACAAAGAGACCTCCAACGCCCTACCTGAAAAGGTGGGGGAGGGCAGAGAAGGGTGCATAATTGAAGAGACAATCCCTGTCTCACACATGTAGTGACAAGCCTTAGGTGATGTTTTTTTTATTGCAATAATTACTGTATCCTGCCGATCAAGAATAATTATCATCACCATAGCAACTTCATATGGAAAGTGTGATGGGGGTGGGACAGAGTAGAATGGTTCCTTGAGAGCAGTCTTCAGCATGCTCATTTAGTATGTTTTTGTGGGTCTTGAAATATTAACGTTCGTTCTCCGCGTTTGTTTTGGCTTCCATATCAAGTAAGGAAACGGGGGATGTTGCAGCAGCGTAAAAGTCCAACTGTTGTGAACGCACTTGTGCTTTCATGCAGGTCGTTCTCTGATTTAGAGTTCGGAAGGGCAGAGTCCGAAGCGTCTGCGTTCGCAGCGTGGCATCTCTGCGCAGGTGCTGCCCTTCGTCTCCCCGGGGTGGACAAAATGACATTCTCCGCGTATCACTAATGAAGGGGGTGGGGGGGGCGTAGCCGACATTTTGCTTGCTGTGCATCAATACAAGATGCCTTGGTAATGACGTACCTGTACATTTATTTACGTATTTGGCCGGTGTTTGCTGTTTCGAAACCTTCTTACAACGTTCAGTGCGTGTTTATTTTTTTTTTTTTTTTTTTTTAATTTCTTCTTAATTCCTTTTACCGATGCAGAGAAGATAGTGTTCCAAAAGCACTTTTAAGACTATTTTAAAATGGAAAATAATATTTTGCGGAATACCAGGTGACCTGGATGTTTGTGATGCGTTTTCAGAAACTAGTCTTTGGCTTTATTCTTGTCACATAACACACAAAACAGCCATTGCAATGGTTTAAAAAGGTGATGAAAGTAATTCACACAGTTAAGATGATGCTATATGAATTCATAAAGAGGACTTACGGTATTCCAAAACATCAATATATTTTCACTGAAGTTTCCAAATTCCTCAAATCAAGAGTTAAGGTAACACAGCCCCTATGTTTTGGAGAAACTAGAATAACAGATTTTTAGGTACGTGGCAAGTTGGCAACCAGATGGGAAGTCTTTCCAGTCCTGAGGGCATAGTCAGCTGGGCTCGTTCACTTTGGGCATTGTCAGAGTAACTACTTGTGAGGAAGGGAAGGACTGAGAAGACAACACTGTTTGGCGTTCTGTAAATCTGAATTTCCAGTATTTTGTCCACGTGGGTTCTAGGTTTTTGATGCCCTTAGTGACACCGCGTTGCATGGTGGAGCGATTTGGTGGTGGTGGTAAAAGAACTTTTTCCCCTCTTGCTCTGAGAAGGGCTTTCCCTTTTTGTACTGAGGTATACCTTCTCTCGTTCCCGATTAAATGGGGGGAGTCGCGATGCTATGGATGCTAAGTCTGATGGGCGGGTGATAAATGGTATCATCTCGCCGGTCGGTGAATGTGGACCACATGTGGGTAGCTCTTGTTAAGTAGGTTTGTCATTGCAATCTGCTCTAGCTAGAGGAGTGACAACCCCGTCCTTCAGGGCTTCTGAGTCCTGTTCCGAAGCATCTATTGGCGATGGTGGAGTATGAGCAATGTACTTGCTGTGTTGCGGGATGAATTGGGGCAGCACTGCAGGGATTGCTTTAAGAGGTTTTTTTCTTTTCTGCCCTGTTTCTTCACTCTCTCAATCTTGTAAAGAAAGACGTGATTTGAGGTAGGCATCTAGCCTGGGAGATCAAGCGTATCTTGTTTCAGGACTGGCTTTCATAGCCTGTCTCAGGAAAGGCAAAATAGAGTTTGTAACTTTTAGCCCAATAGCTGATAAGTGAAGGGAATGTTTTAGAAGGATTTTTGGAAGCAGTGACTTTCAGTAAGTCTGCAGTAAGGACAGGCCAGGTGTTAGTGGTCCTTCTTTACTATGCTGCCATGAACCTGACTCTGAGCTCCTGTGTCTGAAGTACTTGGAAGACAGAGGATTTTTAGTCATCTCATTGGAACATTATGTTAGGTATTGGCTTTTTGCTTTGTCTTAATTTTAGAGCATCTGTGTCCACGTGGCCCGGTATTCTCCTTCTGCTTCCTGTGGTTCCTTGGCGATGCCCATATCCCTCACAGGAGAGGCTCGGCGTACCGAGTTCTTTCACTGCTTGCATCCTTTCTGACTCCAGTCTCTCTCTGCTTGTCTAAGGGTAAGTTCCCTTTTCCCACTAACAAAAAAGAAGCAATTACTGAGGACTCCTACAAGCTGAAAGTTGTACAGAGGACACAGGCACCGAGAGGGATGTTCCCAGGAGCAGGAATGTGGTAAAGCTCGGATAAAAGTGAAGGGGCAGAGCTGTATCCATCAATTCACACCCCGCCGTGGGTGTACTCTTTTTCCTGCCTGCAGTCCTGAAGAAGCAACAGTCTGGGGAGTGCGGATTTACCAAAAAGATGGCAACGCTCAGATCCGGTAGCCCATTGGCACCTTACCTCCACGTGCACTTTCACCACTGCCGTTACCAGCCCCCCTGCCCGTGCTGTGCTTCCAGACATTTATTTGCAAGGGCTGGAGGTCTGATGGACATTCGGGATTCAGGCTCTCGGTGCTTTTTCTGGCACTCAGTTCCGTGGCCAAGAAACGACTGGTGTGACTGATTCAAAATTAGACTGCTCTCAGTACTTATTAAAATCTTTCATCTCCCACTCATTTAATTTGCATTGTACTGCTTCCAAGTTTGTGTGGCCTTTAGGGCACTTTTAAAGGAGTATTCTCAATCTGTAAATTTGATTTTTTATTTATTTTTTTTTTCGGGGTGGGGTGTGGGGTGGGGTGTGAGAGCCGCCGCATGAGTCCCGAGTGGTGCTCGAGCTGCAAGTGTGCAGCTCGGTGTCATCTGCAAGCTGAGAAGAGGAGGAGGTGGGCTGTGGTCCTCACGTGCTGCTCAGAAATGTGGTTTGCAGCCTGGGGGTGCCGGTGGTAGGACAGCAGGCTGCCTGCACCCCTCCTGCTGGCCAGCAGGTCCTCAGCATCCTACCGGCGCCGTGCTGCTGCTCGTGCTTAGCCAGCTCTAAAAACTGAGTATCTATGGTAGTGCTCTTTTTTTTCCCCGTTTTAAGCCGTAAGAGAGCTCTGGGGTTCCGTTGTGAGACAGGTTGCTTCGAAATGTGAGTTTGGCCAGCTTGAAAAACTCGAGACGACCACAGTTTACATCAGAAAATTTGAAAGCAGTTGCTTCTTCTAAGAGCTGGTTTTCTGTCAGTATATAAACATGTAGCTACTGGGGAAGGCAAGATGAGCTTAGGGCTTTTTTTGTTTCGTGATAAGGGTCTTATTTGTGTATGGAACGCCATCCTATGGAAGTTCAGATGCTCTGAACGTAATGTTCCACAGAGCCAAACAATTTGACATTGAGGTGGTGGAGGCCCCATCTCAGGAGACATCCAAGGCCAGGCTGGATGAGGCTCTGAGCGACCTGCTCTAGTTGAAGATGTCCCTGCTGACTGCAGGGGGTTGGACCTTTCAAGGTCCCTTCCAGCCCAACAGAGTCTAAAAATAAAAATTCTAAAAAAAGTGCTCCCTTCAGTTTTGATGAAACAATAGCTCTTACACATGAGACTGTTTTCTCTCCAGCCCAGGAAAATATCTCTGAGGACAAAGTGAGGATCACGTATTCTCTCTGTTACTAATTACAGGAGCATCTACTCTTTAATACATCGAGCTTGATGTGAAAGCCTTTACGCTCCCCAGCACTGATACTGCATCACTGGAGCGGTCTATCAGCTGGGCCGGAGTAGTTTCTATGGCGAGTGAAGTTACTTAATCAAATTTGGGCAGCTTTGAAATGAGTTGCGAAAACGTAGCCAGGAATGGTGGGCTGGAGGCAGACGCGGTGGGGTGGAGGCCAGGGCCCCGGGGGAGCCAGAGGTCGGGATGTGAGATCAGAACGGGCCCTCCTGCTCTTAGCCCAGTAATCACAGGAAGCAGTTTCTAGTTTTAGCTACTGTGTCCCTGACAAATCATTAATGATTTTGCTTCTGGTTTTTGTAAGTAATGCGGTTACGGACTGGTATAGTTTGGAATTGAAATAATTCTTGTTTCTGCACTTTATCTTGGTTTTCTGTTTGTTGTACTAACTACCGGGCACTAGAATGACAGCAAGAAACGTTTACGGAGTGTGACCAAATATCACATAATTAAGCAATTTGACATTGGAATGCAGAAAACAAAATGGAACAGTAAAAGACTGGTCTAGATTTCATCTGCTCAAAGTAATAATAAAGACATCAGCAGGGAAATCAGTCATGCACATATATTATTTGTGTGCACTTAAGTTGGACAGATAGGATAATGGATGTGGTATACACCAGATGTTACATTTCCTGAAAATAGATATGTTAAAGGAGCTCACAAGTGGTTGTCAATGCCCCTTTCATTACCCCATCAGTCTAAATTTATCCAGTTGAAATAAACATCTTAGTTTGTCTGAACTTGGGCTTCACCTTTAAATTTTCTGTGCTACTCCTGTGTGCACAAGAGAATAGTTAATAAACTCTGCCGTGCTATGTTATACTGTTTCTTAAGTCCTCTAGCAGATTGAAAAGACAGCAACTCTCTTGATGTCTCATGTTAAAACAAGAGCAACAGCCAGGTAGCCACAATGGTGTTAAAACATAGTCAAGGCCCACCTTTTTATAATAATTTTATCCTGTGCACCACAACATGCAGCGATAATATTCTCAACTGTGTGTATACCCAGCTTGTAGGTGTAGTTACGCCCCGGCACGGAAATGGCTGTTACAAGCAAGTAACTTGTAGAAATTCCTCCTGTGAATATACACGTATCTGCAGCAGATAGATTTTCCTCGGGTGTTTTTGTTTTGTTTTTCTGTGGAGCTTGCACTGGAAAAATTTTACCGTGTCTTTGATGCTGTGTATTAGAATAAATCTCCTGCCGAGTTGGTTTTTTAGGGACCTTCTATGTTTTGTAAATGAAGTGCAGACTTCTCAATGGACTATGGATAGAAGGGCGGCTGGAATGGGTTTAGCGTTGGCTGGCATGGTTCCTCGTGTCGTGTTCGTGGGACTAGATAGTCCCTTCTCGTGCCAGCTAGTTGGGGCTACGTCTGCCTTGTACAGCTCAGCGTAGTCATCACCGAGCATGACGTGATGTTAACGTGTTATCTTCTCGAGCTCTTCGCATAGAACTAGTTCCTCCATCGGTAAGTTCTTAGAGGGAAATGGTCAAAAAGAGATAATCCTCCTTCCTAGAAAGAAATGTAAAAGGGAAGTCCCCAGAAAAGACTGAGGTGGAGAGTAACGGGGCATTCAGATAAGTACATTTTTGAGGAAAACTTTGTCTTTTGGAGTCTGTTAATAAAGAATTTGGGTATGGTATTCTGTAATGTAGCGCTGTTTGAGCAGTTGAGAGAGGCTTCTTTATAGAATCATAGAATCATTTAGGTTGGGAAAGACCTCTAAGATCATCAAGTCCAACCATTAATGGACTATGAAGTGATACAGTCTTTTGTTGAAGCTTAGCACCCACAAAAAATAGGAGTTGGTTTTGGAGATCATTTCTTAAAAGGAAAGCTAATAAATTCTACTGAAAAGGCAGGCAATCTTAATGGTAAAACTCGCTCTGTAATGTATGCGATAGTTAGCAAGGTAGTGGTTGGCCATGCTTTTGCATACAATTAAAAAAAAAATCCATGTAATTGAATAAAAAAAAACCCCAAGGTGTGCACACCTTCAGCACTGCCCAGCAACCCAGTGCGCAGAGCGCTAGCAGCATGTACCGGTGTTTACACAGAGAGCTGTGGAAAAAGGTGGGCCTCAAACTATGTAGTTGCTTCTTTAGAGAATTTATTCTGTGACAGTGAGTTTCAAGCATTTGCGACTGAACGTTGTTATTTTCTGTGGTGACTGTTACCCCACTGAACATGGTGGGACCATATTAATTTCTATGACCACAAGGTCCAACCTCTAATGCAGGGACCCTTCCAGTCTTATCAGGGGAGGGAAGGAATTTGTGTTTCTGTTGACCATTGTTTTCAACACCAGGAATCCTTTATTAAAAATGCCAGGCAAGAGGGGCAATAAGCTTAGGTTATTTGACCTTCTGAGCAATCATCTTCTCAGTTTAGCATTTAATCTGATAAGGAACAGCCTGCTGTTGACATTGGATTGATAGGGGATGCGTTACTCGGACATTATTTCCATGTGTGTGATGTCTGGATGGCATTCAACCCTAGTCCAAGGGAAAAGCTGCCGTTAGCAGCCGAATGCTATTGATGTTGGTGTGATCAGGATCTTTTAGGATGCTGAGAAGTACTTCTACTGAGACAAGGAATAGGATCTGAATAAAGGAGGACTCTGGAAAAGGAAGTACATTGGAGCTGGACAGGGCCTTTGGAGTGTGTGGAATGCACTCGTCAGCAGTTATTTTTGTGCCAGTGGGTTAGATAAGTGTTACTGTTTACATACCAATTTGCTCTGTTATTGAATAATTTCTGTAGTAACCAGGGCAACAGTTCCATCATGTGATAAATTCATTAATCCGAAGATACACATCTTCATAAAGGAACTTCATACCATCAGGTTATGTAGGTGCTTGGAAAACTTACAGCATTTCTTAGACGGGAGATAGATCCAATAAATAAACAAAATCGTCCCAGACTTAAGGCTTGGCCACAACCTGTGTGTGGTATAAGAAGTCTTCCCCCTGACTAGACTGGGGTTTGGAACTAGTTTTAAAATCTGCTTCATAAAACCAAGCTCTTGAATTTCTTTTCTGCTGCTTCCGTTCATACCTATCTGAACAGAAGCACCCAGGAAAAAGACGGCTTTGTATGGGATGGGCAGACTGAATGAAGTGAAGACTTTTTTTTTTTTTTTTTCTTCTTTTCTTTTAATCCTTTATAAAGCCCATGATACAGGATGAGGGGAAAGACAGAGGGACTTCTGAATTTTGGCTTCTCCTGGTGATTTTTTCATGGAATAAATGAACTCCGATGCCGGTAAAAGTGAACTTCAGTTACTTGCCTTTGAAGCGCCCACTTGTAGAGCGGAATGGTGGCTTCCAGAGGTACACGTTCAGGAGATTACAATCTCCTGAAAATTCTGGAGATTTTAACTCTGATTCTTTTCTACAGCAAAATCTGGAAGTTTGGCATAAAACTTTCCCTTGATATTTTGATTCTTTTAGAAGGGAAAGGAAAGCCAAAAACATAGCAGGAGAGCAGAAGATATGACCTGAAGAGCATTAATAAAGATCAGCATCTATAGCTGGAATAAAATGGTCTGTTCAAGTCAGGGGGAGAAGAGCTGCAGCTGGAGAAGTTTACCTGTCAGAGGTTTAATTTATCTTAATTCAAGGTGGCAACAAATGGTGGATGTAGAACTGGCAAGTTAGGTAGGAAAGAGCTATCAAAAGGGGATGCAGGTCTTCAGCCGCCGTGGACCTTTCAGTCATGGGGCAACGTCTGTCTGTAAGTTCTGTTCAGAAGGCAAGTGCAAACTCAGTGCAAAAATCAGTAAAAATCTGTAAGTCCTGCCTATTTTAGGGCCTTATTATATTACTGTACGCTCCTGTTTAGATTTTGTGCTGTAGCTTTTGTGTTGGCGTGACCTGTCTAAAAGTGTGTGCTATGGCAGCTATAGCTGCGGTTGCAGATTCTTGTTGGATAACTTGCTGACGTAGCATAGATAGATATCTCCCAGACAGCTGAAGCTTGATTTCAGTATATCAAAACCAATTAGCTAACTACTTATATTAAAGAGATAAGCCACTTCATAGGTCTAAACATTTTTTTTTTTTCCCCCTCTTTGCTACATGTGATAATTCTGGAACCCCATCTCCTATAAAATTAGTGGAAGAACTTCATAAAGGTTGAAAGCATGGGCTTTTTGTAGCAGATACAATGCAAGGCATGGTGGGATGCTGAAATTGCTGCGATAGGTTTCTTCCCAGGCAGCAATTTAGAGAATATTCTATCCAAGTGAAGAAAAAGGCAGGAAAGAGGAACACGAAAGCCAAAATCAAGAGATTCAAGGGGCTGCATTCTATGCAATCTGTGAAGAAATATGTCTTCAAAATCTTCAGAGCAAAAGAGAATGGGGAAGCAGCTCTATAATTACTCCAATCAGATAGTATGCCAACAAAAAAGGAACAATTAGTGATGTTTCCCAGTCAGTAGATATTTCTCCTTAACTGAGTGATCTATTGCAGAGATATGTAATTAGGGCCACGTAATAATAGGTTGGGTAACTCTATCCCTGTCAAAAAGGGAAGAAAATCCATCCTATTGATAATTGCAGGTTTCTCTGTGTCTCACTTCTTTCCATCCTCCTTTTCCCCTCATCGGATTCCTTAAACGTGCCTGGCTTTTGGCTCACCGTACTGTAGTTTGTGTCAGTGAGCATGTTTATAGATGGCATTCCATGAGTTAACAAAAAAAGTACGAGCTCGTTAGCCATATAATGCAGAGAGAGAAGTTCCTACCTTGTAAGGGCCGAAGGAGTAGAAGCTCAAAAAAAACCCCCAAACCCTGTGATAATTTTTAAAAGTCCCGTTTGGTGTCCTTTAACTTTCAATTTTAATTATTTATTTTTTTTCTATATAGACATTACTTTTTGAGAACCCAAGTAGTGCTATAGGAAACAACATGATCTGACCCTAGGGGTTCGCCTGTGTGCTGCGGAGGGAATGTCACAAGGAAGCAGTACACACCTGCAGACTGCAAGTTTTCTTGCTGGTATAAACAAACGTTTTCTCTGATCTCTTGCCATCGTACCAAGTGCTTTGGTTAAAGATGCAATACTACCAGTGAAATATTCCTCCTGCAAAAATATAACAAGATTTCAAGTAGAAGGACGCTGGACCCAGTTGATGCGTAGCCAAAGACTCCATAATTTGCGTGACGGCAGGTATTTCATCGCTTAAAAAAAAGAAATCCTGAATGGCGGGTGACGTTGGACATACAAGAAATGTCTTGAAGCCTGGTGTGAATGAACGCATGCGGAAGGAACCCTGTACCTGATTTTTATAGGCTAGATGTCGTAAGAACTGAAAACTTCAGCAATTGCATTTGTCAGTCTGTAACCATCTGTAAACGCTGGGGTAAAAGCGATGCAGGGCCTTCAGGTTGTTGACTTCAGTAAAGTTTGAGCATTATATCTAGGACCCTGTCTGTAATGGGATTTCAAAATGAAATCTCCAGGTTAAAAAGACAAGAAGATGATACCAACTCCTGGGCAAAGCCCTTCACTGCTGTCCCCAGGAAGAATAACCATTTTGCTGTGCTAGAACTGGCGACAGGGATGAACTGGATAGAACCTTGAGTCAATATACCTCCCCCCGCGAAAGAACCCACGTACACAGCCTGGCACTAACTCTTACTCTTTTGGAGGAAATGGCTCCTGCTGCCAGTTGCCGAGTACTTGATGGGCATTGGTTGTTAGCAGGCAGGCTTACTGCTTGCTTACGGTGGAGTTCTCGGCACCGGCTTGGTGTTGGTTCTTGCTTCTTGTTGGAGGAGTTCTTCTAATGTTGCCCATGAGAGATGGGCCTGAAATGCACCAGGTTCACACCTGAATTCATCCGGTACTGTCAGCGTGCAACGGCTGAAGTGTGAGGAGTTGTGCATGCCTTTCAGTGACACCTCTGCATGCACGTTGCCTGCAGCCTCCAGCTCCCCCCAGACCGCTCTGTTGGTGGCACTTTGTTTTAGTAGTTTGCAGTCATTGCCACTTTATTTGTTTCAATAATCCTGATCTTAATAATCAGTAGAGACCCGTGTAGGTAGCTAGCGCCATGGCCTGGGCAGGGGCTCCCAGGTGTGACCTTGCTGCCTTGGATGGTGTTAATGGGGAGGGTGGGCTACCGACCCAACTTTGTCCGCTCCAATGCTGGTGAGACAACGACTGTGCGCTTCTCCTGGTGTTTGTGAAAAAGGTGTCAGAGGAAGCCATTTCTGGTGCACAGGTTGTGTCAGTGCTACAAGTCACCTGAGCTGTGCTGCGTATTCTTGAGCACCATCTACTGGTGCTGTTATTGGAATAGTAATAGATATTTGTGAGAGTCTATGTTGTTTGCCTTCATCGAAAACCTTAACCATAGGACATGCGCAGCTTTCCTAGGTAAAGCCAGGTGGCTGAAACTATAACATCTGCCGCTGTTTGCATCGTAAACTAGAAATCTGCCTTTGTTACTTGGAAGAAGGACCCTCCCTTTGTGTTACTCTTACAGCACGTTCCTTCCTTTCCCAGAAATAACATCTCACTTTTTTATGAGGATGACATGACGCTGGTTGTTAATAAATAAATAAATAAAAACCTCAAGCAATGGCACGTTTAGAGCAAAAGTCAGTTTTCACCTTTGTAGATCCACAGACAACTGGCAATGCAGGGGACCTCAGGAGGCCGTGTACTCCGCTCTCGTCTTTCAGGACGGGATTGATCTTCATTTTCAGTCTGGCTGCGAGATGATGAACAAAACAAGCACAGCGTTTCATGCCTGACCTGCTGTGAGTGGGAGCCGAAGCCAGCTGTTGTAGCACCTACGCGTTCTGCCAGGCTGGCGGCCGGTAGGTTTGCCTGTCGGGTGCTGTAACCGCATCGCAGGGTACTACTCCTTCCATACAAGTCCTTCTGTAGCACTGATTGCAACACGTGTTGGGGATTCTGCCTTCCCCATTGCATTTATTCCCATCATCTCGTCTATTTTACATCCATTGCGCAATCTTTCCACTAAAGACTAACAAATGCCGTTACGTTTCTGCACGTAGAAAGCGGGTATGAGGGATACAGGCTGATCTATCTGAAGGATACTATCGGTCAGTTATGAGTTGCTCCCCTTTTTTGAATGTGCTGGTATTAACAATGTGTAATGAAAAGGAATTAGATATTTTCGGTCTTCTACTTTGCCATTGACTTGGGTTTATCCCAATATGGTCTTTTGACTAGAAGTGTCATCTCTCAACATCTGAAGTATTTTTTCACTTTACAGAACAGGCAAACGAGCAAGTCTGTTTTCTAATGCTAGTACAGGAGAGCTTGTTAAACAGGATGCAGAATTATGCTAGCGTTAAAACAAAGGTCAGCTTTCCAAAAAATGTAAAGAATGAGATAGGCTTCCAACTACATGACATCTTTTCCTGAAAAGATCTATTACCAATAAAAGATTTTTTACAGTGGCATCTGAAATAAATTATGCAAAGTAAACAAAAAGCGTATGCAAGTTGCACAAAGTGGCAGGTACAAAGAGAGAGAAGGGATTTTTTTATTCACAAACTACTTTGCAGTTTGAATCTCTTAGCTTACCTATATGTTGGCAAACAGGCTGGTAGGAGTCCAAAGCCAGGAGCTGCCAGCTGTTTGCAGGAGGGGTATTAGACCTCCTGTTATATGAGCCAGCAGCGAGGCTTTTCCTTTGGGGGGGGCTCCATTCTCAGAGAAGTACATGGTTGTGTTGGGCATCTTAAAAAAGTATGATTTCCCCTAAGTGTAGCAATGGAGAGTCAACTGTACTCTAATATGCAATAGCACGGGGATCTCAGCTGCCTGAAAGCAGTTTAGGACTCCCTAAATTTGTTCAAATAAGTAAGCATCATCTTTCAGAAAATTACCTACAGAATTCAATATAGATAATTAGAAGACAGATCATATAAACAGTATAATAGTGTACCTTTCATCCCCATAATCTTTGTCCCTCCGGTGTTCTTAGATAACTGACTCAAAACGACCATAACCTGACTCAAATCTTTTCGTAGAGAACCAGGATCTTTGTTCCAAGGGCTATTTCTTCCTTTTTTTCTTTTGTCATTAAAAACAGTAGCCAAGAATATTATTCTTCTGAATTCCCAAACTTCTCGCTATGAATGCGATTCCTTGCATTACCACAAAGATAACAATCTATACTTGCTCGCCTACTGTCAGCAGTAACGCTCACCTCTGGAGTACTGTTGCCTGCAGAGATAAAATTTTGCTATTTTGCTCCACAATTCAAACCTTGTTTCTCCAAACAGGGAAATGGCTCGTTTGAAGAGGAGAACGCACTTCCGAGTGTGTTCATTTTGGTATAGAATTTTTTCCTTCCGAATTATTTGTGACCTCACAAAACCAAGCAGCCTAACGGTTCTGCCTGCAACCTCAGTTCCGCCTAAAGACATGTTGATCTTCACTCTTCGGTGTATATCCACACATTTATCTCCTATAAAAACCAGCCCATTCCGCCCTCTGACTTTGGGATTACAGTTAGTAGGTTAATGCCAGTTGTTGTTCTTGACCGGGAGGGTCTTGCACTGAGCGTGTCTCCTAACAGCTCTCCTTGAGAGCTCCCTCTCAGCTTGACGGGGAAATCCTGGGAGTAATGTTTGGCAACGCACACAGCGTGAAAGGGAGTGGAAAGAGCCAGCAGAGTTCAAAGAAAGAATCAAGTGGTTACAGCTCATTCGAGTTCAGATTGAACTGTCTGTCAGCTTCTAGTTACTGTTTGTTTTGTACTGTCTCTCTCTTTTTTTTCCCCTGTTTTGATAGGAAAGCTGCATTACATGCAGAAAAATAATGCAGAGGTATTTATAGAGAAGGTGCTTTGATAATAATCTAGTCAACAGTTTATGTCATCGTTTTCTTCAGCTCTTACTTCAGCCTTACAGGTACGCCACTCCAAATAAAACATGCTCTGGTAGAGTTCTCTTCTGACATACCATCATAATGTTTGGCTAATTGTAACACAATAAGGAAATGTTTAAGAAATCTAGAGGACAACATGGAATACTGGGGAAAGTCTTTTTAACACCCGGCTGGGGGAAGGTGTTTTTAATCTGTTTTCACATCTGATGTACAAGCAGAAACTGAGATAATATAAATGTTGCTGTTTAAAATGAAGCACATGCGTCAAATCTTGCCGTGGCGTAAGGAAAAGCGTCTTCCAACTGAAATGGATGCTTCATGCTTGTTGCCCAGCTGAGTTCAGTGGGGCGGTAAAGTGTTCACGTCCACTGAAAGTTTCTAGGGAGAAATAGAAGAGAAAAATGCTAACTTTACAGATAGAGAACTAATACAAAGCAATGCCGAAAGCCTCAAGGCAGACAGCAGCTCTCGAATGCCGGTGACCTTGCTGATTTTTTTGGTTTTTTCTGCTCTTGCTTTAGCATAGGGTCTTCCGCTTCCACTCGTACACTTTTACTTTCAACATCCCAAGGCAAACTCTGGAATGACCCCGATCCTTTTGTGGCTGGAACTGATATTTGCTGTGTGCCAATAACGTGTGTATGGAATGACTTGCAGCACAATGAGAAACCCATGTGTGCGGATGGGAGCTGTAGAGAAAGCTGCTGAGATAAAAGAAGGGTTTCTAGTCTGCAAGTGTCAGAGTCCAGGCACTTTCGTGCTGTTGCTTCTGGGTATCACATACTGCAGTTCACACCAGAAATGGGTGCTCTAGGCAATCCTGCTTTTGCAGGGGAGTTGGACTAGATGATCTCTAGAGGTCTCTTCCAACTCTAAAGATTCCGTGATTCCGTGAAATGGCTGCCTGCTCTGTGAGACGTCCCCAGGTCCTCGTGTCTTGTCCGAACTGCAGAGTCAATGTCCTTGCATTCGTTATGGTAGAGTTGATGTTGCACGGGCATTGGGGCTCGAGAGTTAGGTGTAATACCTACTACTTCTCTACAAAAGAGGACCTGTAGCTATTGATACTCTTCCCTAGCTATTGATGGGCGTTTAAAGATGCTGCCTTCTTTCCTCACCTCTGCATTATTAGCTTTTAAAACTAACCTGCGCAGCTCCTAGGGGAACAAGATGTGCCTCTTGGGATACACGTACTGAGAATGTGCATCCTTGTTAAAACCTAGGTACATTTTGTATTGTACCTTACTTTACGATAACGAATGCTTGTGCGTCAGCTCACCTACGGGGTAGCGTTATTAGTAATGCCTTTAGGCATAAAAGAATATTTACTTATAAACATTGATACGCGAAGAAGCTATAATAAGAAATAAGTCTCTTCAATCACGTTGGAGTCTCCTTACAACCTCAGGTTGGAGTTCTTGGCTTATGGCTGTCTACTGCTCCCCTACTGAAAACCAAAAGCTTTCTCGCTCTCCCAAGTTCAGTCTAGTCTTGGTCACTGCAGCTCAGTGAGATAGGGATTCTCGTACTTCTACATCCTTGTTCTTCTCTAGCCCTTTGATCGTGTTTCTGAACACATTCTTGAGTTCGGTCTGTGCATCTCTGCTGGTCTTTTGATACTCTTCTTACAAAGTCCTATGTAGCAAATAATGCACCTGCATGCATTACGTGTCCCTCGCGCATTTTTGCTGGCTGTTTTTCCTGTCAGCTTTCTGTAAAGATCCGTGCTGCTGTTTGCACGTGGCAAATTTGAGAAAATTGAGAAATGTCTCATGTAGCTTCGTTCTTGGCCCGATTCACATTACGGTCAGACGCAGTCGAGTGGGGACGTTCACGTTGCCGTGCAGAAGGCTAGAGCTGTATGTACAGCAGGACTGGAATTCCCAGCGGTGAGCATCGGCGTCCTGGTTGGGGATTAGGTATGCTGGCAGCCCTGGAGCTTTAACCAGCTCCACCTCCCAAAGTGGGTTACCTGGCTGGGGTTCAGAGCGCCACTTCACCTCAGCTGGAAAATCCTGTCTGCGGGCAGTGTCCCCTTAAAGTAATGCCTTCATGGGACTAAAGCTACCGTGAGACCTTGGTGAGAAAGAGCGACCTGCGATCTGCCTGCGTGTGAGGAAGGAGTATGCAGGCCCGCTGTCTACAAGGTACTCCAGGCCCCTGAGGTCCGGAGATCACAACCCCCGTCGTACAGTGGGTATTAACTGTTTGTAACCCAGAAGCGGGGTCAGGAAGTAAAACCCAACCGTTTGGTAGGAACCAGCTTTCTTGTTTAAGTCAGAAGGTGGTAGTTGGAGTGAGTTACAGCTGCTTGCAGTAATAGAAATCTCCAGCTCTCCCAGAGAGGGGATGAAGAAGGCTGCTCTTGCCCCTGCTGCCCCAACGTTTCTTAAAGGTGAAAGCACTTTTTGCAAAGTGAACATAATTTTAGGTCCTCTCCCACCACCTAGATGCAACTGTAAGCAAAATAACAAGTAAAATAATTAGCTGCTGGTATACTGCAGGTTGTCAGGTGCCAGCTATGAAGTTTAGTCAAGGCCAAACTCTTTGTTTACCCAAAGAAAAAGAAAATAAATAAAGAAATATTTGTGTGAATTTTGAACTGAGCCTCTGAAACAATTAAGTGGAGCTGAACAAGTTCATAAAACAAAGACTAATGACGTGTCCCCCGCACTGCTTGGCTGTGTGCCCCCATTGATTGACTTGGAGAATGTTACAGGCGTTAAGTTGGTATTTTTCATTATTTGCGATGAAATATGAGAATGTCTTACCTTTCCCTCTGTTCAGCTCTGCCTTATTCTTGGAACTAAAGCTACCCATTCACTGTAAGAAATCATTATTTATTTGTGTGCAGGGAAGAATCAAGGCTACTTCACAAATCCTAGTCCTCCCGTAATAGTTTGATTCCTTTTACCAGTCACCTTTTCAATATATATTACTGAAGTTTGTCTTAACCACACAGGAAAGGCTAATCATGTAAGAACGCACTTGTAGGCAACAGGAAGATACCAGCTTTGTTTGTTTGCAACAAAAGCGTTTCATGGATTGCTTCTCACTCCGTTTTCCTCCCCTGTCTGAATCAAGTGTAGATTGTGTGCGTGTACCAGTACAGAGTTAGGTTTTGGCAAAGCCTGTTCTAGTGTCCACCTTAAATTTTATTCAGAAGAACACGAAACGATGCTGTGGATATAAGCCTGAAGGCAACTACATGTGAAGTCATTTATCACCAAAAAAAATGTGAGGAATGTTGAAAATAAAGTTAACGTTCATAGTCATATTTTCATTTTTTTAACCTGTAGTGCTAAAGGCATTTTTCTTTGTTCTCTAAGCGTTTTCCTTGCTTCTTATTCTTTATTTGTTTGATACCAAAACTACTACTGCATCAAAAAGCAACTTGAAATTTTTCCTCAAAATGTGAGAAATGCCTAAACTTAAGAATATAAAGAACCAGCCGTCCTGCTGTTTTCCTCTTGCCTTCTCCCAGCCAGACCTTTTGTTCCCGCCTCATGACACGTCAAAAATCAGCTCTTCTGCCACGGCGCAAATTGCAGAGCCCCCTCTTGGTACTTGTCGTAGCACAAATGGTGTGTGTACGCAGTGACGGTGGTCCAAAGCGGAGACACGATGGGACAGTAACGCGGCCACCGTCCGAATACTGCCATCGCAGTCTGGTATCCGTGGTTGGCAGCCAGCTCAACGGGCTGTAGGGTTTCTTGTGGTGGTATTATTATTAGCACAAATAGTGGGAGAATCCCTCCAGGGCAAGGAGGGCTTTGGTGGTTGGGGTTGGTGTGTTTTTCATGTGGCTGTTCTTACAAGAATTGCTGCTGTAAGTAGCTAATTGTTAATGTGAACTATATTCTCCGAGTGTGCGTGCGTGTGTCTAGTTGTGCGTCCTAGCTTCCTGATAAAAGGCTTCCTTTCCTTGAGCCTCCCACGACCGCCGAGCTAAGCGAGAAGAACTACATTTGAATCTACGTATGTCGTTGCCAAGCATATTCTCATCTGTGAGCGCAGAGGTAGCATGGGCGCAAGTAAAATCCATGGTAGGAGGTGGTGCGATATCAAGCCGAGCGCAGCACGGAAGAGGAGCGGGTAAAAAAAGCTCGAAACCTTGTGAAACTGCAGGGAGCTGATCTGGAATAAGAGCGAAGAGTAACCCCCGGCGCCGAGCCGCTTTGCAGGAGCGATGGCGCTGGCAGCCAGGCGCGCGGTTTGAATCTGCAGCGCCTGTGGTGTGTGCCCTGGGTGCTACCCGGCTGGGGTGGAAAGATACCGCAGCCGGGGGCTGTAGGAACAGCGAACAGAAAATTGGTTGTGCAGCCGTGAAGTTGGAATTACAAATCAGAAAGCCCCGGGATTAAGATTCCGAAGGAGTAGAGTTTAATTACAACAAGCTCTCTCAAGCATTACTGCGCAACGGGCAGCAATGTACACAATGCTAATATATGCTAACAGCCTGCGATACGGGTTGTTCTACCGTTTGGCGGTACAGTTTTAGGAACGTGTTTTACTGACTGCGCTCTCTCTGAGAGAGCCGGCCGGGAACAAGCTCCGCGTGGCTCGGAGGTCGCGCCGAGCAGCCCGCGGTGGCTCTCGGCTGGGGCCGGGGCTTTTAATCATTACCATTATAGAGCTCACCAACAGGGACACTGAAAAAGTGCTTAATTGTTCCTGCTGAGGACTACGCGGTATATCTGAAGGGTGCAAAAGCAGTAGCTGAAAAACTGGTGGCTCATAGAAAGCTTAAACTGACTGTGTTCCAAGTCAAACACAATAAGTGGCAAACCCAATGGAATGTGAAAGAAATTCATACCTTAGTGAACCGTAAACAGAATCACCGATGATAAAATTTAATCAAAATGTAACATTGCCTTCGGGATTCAGATCCAGTGTCTTTTGATGATTAGCAGGATTATCAAATGTAGGTGCTCTGTTGAATGCCATAATGTTGTAATGTTGCGCTCTACGGAACATCAAGGCCAGAAATAATTTAACACCTGCACATAAATCATTTTGCAATTATCTTTTGGGAATTATTTTATCTTAATCTTTTTATTTTGTTCCAAATAAAATTAGAGAGGAACACTGAAAGATGACACTAGGTGAAACAGAGGAAGGATAGGAGCACTGTCAGGTTATATAAACTAAGCTAAATGTCTGTTTTCCATTATTTAATTTTTAGATTGACGTGCAGCTTTGGCTAAGGGTTGTAAAACAGAATCGGTTTGTGTGTGTGTGTGCGCGCATATAGTTAATTAAAAGAAACTTTTAGCAACAGCAATATTGAAAATATACATTCTGCACTCTTTAGCATTAAGAAGAGAGATATTAAGGGTGGAAAATCTTGAGCCTGTTGATCCTCCTTTCCCTAAAGCAAAACAGCCATTTAAGTTTGGGACTTAGAAAATTATCAGTCAGAAGTTACAAAAAAACTATTCTCTGATCAGGGAACAGAAAAGAGACAAACTTAATTCTTCCTAACATTAAGAGGAGCTGGGGTATAAAACCCCTGTGCAATCAGAGAAGGATAACCGCCCCGGGTAACCTTTCAAAGTGGTGCTGAGTGACTCCTTGATGTTAATGGAAAACTTTGTGGCTAAATCCCCTACCTAGTCCTTTGAAAGCCTAACCCCCGTTTTTGGAAGGATATAATGATGGACTGTATTTACAGAACTATATAAGATAGAAATAAATTATTGCATTTCAGTGCACTTTGATTCTCTTCTAGTATTTGATGGGCTTTGCTTCAGCCGCGTTTTGCAAGCGAGTTCTTGAAACCCTCCTGCAAACAACTTTTATCTATTTTCTGCTCTGAATAATCGCTTTGTAGTAAAATCTACAAGTGTTTAATAGTCACGTTAATGATAAGAAAGCAAACTGTAAAAGCAACAACGTAGGTGTTCACTTTATATTAGGCCAAAAGAACGACAAAATGCCTCACTCAGAAAGTGTCAATAAATAGCGGGCCGAACTCTGCCCCGACGTAATTTCATGCGTGCTCGTACAAACACATTAAACACCAGCAACTAACTTTCGTATTTATATAAATTTATATAAATTTCTGGACGTGGTTTTCACAGCTAGGTTTTCCCCGGGCAGAGAGGGGGGCGTGAGCCGGCTGTGCAAAGGGAAGGGAACCCCCTCACCTCCCTGTTTGCAAATAGGAAGTCAGAACTGAGCCTTGGTGGTGGTTGCCCGTTTGAAAGAAAAGGAAGAAATTTCTCTGACCTATTTACTGTTTTTCACATAGCCGAATGGTGAAGTTAAATTAGTTGGGTAAGAAATGCTGTGAGTTCCTTGCATGAGAGGTTCTCCCTGGAGGCGAAGAGGACTAATCCGCAGTGGCCGGCGCAGCCGTTAGTTGAAGATTATGGTTTCAGTTGTCAAGATTTTACCAAACTTAGAAACTCTCGAAGGTGGAAATAACTATGCTAAACATTTGCCACTCAGTGTTTCATTTTGCTATTGTTTGCTCCCAGAATATTTCCGTACAAATGCCTCAGTCTTGTCTGGGAAGAATTCAAGGCTTACATTGAGCCATCTCAGCACCTCTGAGCTTTGAGGAAGAGATTTTCGAAAGGGAAGGGGGGAAAAGTTTTGACGTACACGTTTGCCCGGCTTGACAATGCTGTGTTTGGCAAGCACACGAGTAACGCGTCTCTGTTGGGTCTAGACAGAGTTCTAGCAAAGCCACACACCCAGCAAGCAAATGTTTAAAAATGCAGAATAGTTTGTTGAATAACTATAAACTATGCTATAGACTAAACAAACAAAAGATTCTGGTGTTTTGTTTTGGGCTGTTGGGTTTTTAAAGTACGTTTCCCTTTTGTTACACCTGTAGTAATACACGTGCACAGGAAAGCTGTTACAAATTCTGGCATATTTGGTCTTAATTTCTGATTAATTTTCTAATCAAGCGATCTTAAGTAAGACTTCCTTTATCTAAGTCTTTCAGTAATTATTATATGGTGCTTTTTATATGGACTGTTCTCAAAAGTCTGGAGAAATTCTGAAGTCGGCTTTGCTTTGCTTTTCTGGATAGCCTTACGGCACTGGTGGCAATGACAGCGCTTTCAACTTGTATTTAGATGCAAAAATTGGGGCTTCTACGTCTTCAAACTTGGAGAGGGCTTTCAGTGCTTTAGGCCAGCTGAAAAAGTAACTTAATGAAGACCATTATGTGTCCCTGCAATTGCTGCTGTGCTTGCTCTCGGTGGTNTTGGCTGGCTGGTTTAGTTTGGTTTTAAGTGATGTGTTAAGAATGCCTTACTTGCCAGAGCAGCCTGACCAATGCTCAGTACGTGTCCCACACCCGTCACGGGCAGGGGAAACTGTACATCGAGGCATCTATGGAGCACTGTTCCCAACTCCGGACAACTTCTAGGGCTGGAGCCCTTATAGAATAAAGATAGGGTGACCTCCTTATATAGAAAATGTAATGTACGCCTAGTTTACTTTCCAGCTCTTTGCCTTCGCTATATAGTACAAAGTACACGGCAGTAAAATTCAATGTAAAAAGAAGGGAGAATGTATTAACATAGTTCATAATAGCGATACTCTTGGATCAATGATAGATGTTAAAATGAAGAGTATAACATCAACCTAATTACTATTAACATAGCTTATGCGAATCTGTGATCAGGGTTGGAAGTGTTATACCACACTCAGTATAAAGTAAGGGCAGAGCGAAGCCTTTTTAGTTTGGAATGGAGATTAAAGTGACCAATACTGCTGAAGAGGAAGGTGCTCTATGCCCATGGCATTTATTCACAGTATTAGTGCACGAGTTCAGAGGTTGCTTCAAATTTTTCTGTATCCGGCTAGGCTTTTGACAATTTCTTAGTTTACTATAAAAATGCCTATACTGGACTTCTGGTGTGGGTTTCATAGTGAAGATGTGGTTTCCCCCCCATCATTTACATATTCACTAAACTTTAGAGGCATTGTAGCATGGAAAAATGGTGGTTTGACGGATGTCTGACTGACCCCTGAAACATCTTTGAACAGTTACTTGATTCCTTAAGAATAGAACTTAAATTCCCCGAATTCCTCTCATTTGCCGCTTTCTCAAGTCAGTCACTTTCCGTGCACGTTTTCCCCAAGTGTTTGCATGACTTTGGTTTTAGGTACACAATTTCGGGCTCTGGCAGAGGGGTATGCTGCACCCCCTGGCAAGAAATTAAAGGGGGAGGGGAGGCAGAGAAAAACAAACAAACAAAAAAAGATAAAATAAAACCTCCTTTATAAGAAAGAGGAATTTTAAAATTTAAAGTCAGTTCTGAAAATGTTGATCTAATTGCTTATCTAGCAAGTGGTCGTAATACACAACTGATTCACGAGACGTTCTATGTGTGACCGTGTGGCTTCCCAGGTAGCCATTGTATGTACGAGATGTTTGGGGTTTTTTTATTAGGCTGGGGTGGTTTGTTTTTTTTGGTTTTTTTTTTTGTTTTTTTTGATCTGTTATTAGAACAAAGTAAATTATAGAGAAAAATCATGTAAAATTGTGACTATCCTGTTTCTGCTTTCATGCACTTCTTGTCAGAAGTTGTAGTCAAATCATGTCTAAGTTAGTTGCCAGGACTCCCGACAAATAAGCAATTTTCTCTGTTTTGGGCTAGTATGTGCCTGTTTTATTGCTTAATTATTTTTTTTCCAATTAAATAGCAGACAAACAAGTGCTGAAATAATATCATGAAGCAATGCGGAAAGGTTTCAGCCAGTTAAGCTTGCAAGGTTAGGCTTTATCAGCTGAAGTGTTTGGGTCAGAGCGGTAGGTCAGTAGTGGTAGCGACTTCTTCAAGTGCTCTGTGAAGTTTCAGATACCTTGAGGTTTGCTGGAAATGATAAGGCGTCACTTTAAAGCTCTTCATAGAGGTGATATTCCTGTATCAATTAAACGATGGTACAGGCAGGTAGAATCTGGGGCTGCCGTTGAAGAGGTTGATCTTCAAGGGCGGATATTTCAGTGTGTTTGTAACCGCAGCAATACTTCCGACACAAATATCAAAATTCAGAGTCGGGGAAAGTTTCTCAGCACTTGTTTAGATTTCATTGACTGTCACGTACAAATTATTCTTGTTTTATAGGCGGCAATGGGGGCATAGGAATATAACTTCGTATCGTTCTTGGAAGTTGCTCTTGCTGAACAGAAAGAATACTGAGGAAGCGAAGCCACCCGCCAAATGAAGAGCAGAACTCGCTGTGTCTGCATTTAGGTGTGTGCCTGAATGTGCGTTCACGAGGCACAGCCAGCTGTGGGTCCAGCTCGTAGGCTTATGAAACACAACAATTTGTTCTTAACTCGGCTTTCTGCAATGTGGCAGAAGGCAGCAGGGCTCCTCTTGAAATACCAGCCCTTCAAAGTGATGTACTTGGGCAGCGCTGGAGTGTGTTTATACTGATTGAGCAAGTATGTGAGGCAGCACCTAGCAGTGAAGAGATCGACAGAGAGCTAAAGGGTTGTACAGGGAGGAGATGGAGTGACCCGACTTTACAGTTCACCCGTACACCGTGCTGAGCACAGCGTTGTCTTTTCAGACTTCCTAGAAAACCTGTTGGGGGCCTCCCAGAGAGGAGGGACTTGTTTTGTGGCTGGTACTCTGCCCCCTGAGACAACTGTCCAAATTCTTCCCTGCTTTTAGCACAGGACACCGTCTGTTGTCAACTCATCCCAGGTCCTCCAGCTGAAGATTTTTGGTGGGGATGTAGAAGGGGGAAGGGAAAAGGTCGTGGAAAACATTCACTGCGTGAATCGAAAGCTTTAAAACGATTAACGATCCTCTCCCCGTGATATCTCGTATCTAAAGAAAGTTGTATCGGTGTGCGCACAGGCCATGAAAACTAGCTATAAAATACCGCTATCTGGGCTTTGGTTTTTTGTATGTATTCTGTTTGAGGCAAGCGGGTACATTAAGAGAACCACAGAAAGATATACATAATAGATAGGATACATTAGGTCCTCGAATCGTTAGCACTAAAGACGTTTTAAAGTGTTAGCTTGCAACTGAAGGAAAAGTTTAAGTAAATTGCATGTAAAATATCCCCGTGTTTATTCTAGAGTGAAATGTTGCCTCACTTGACTCTAAAAATGCACTTCTCGAACCAGAAAGCTAAACTGAGCTGGTTTCGTTTATCATATCTGTGAAAGTGTATCACATTTCTCTCTTTCTCTTTTCCTAGGAGACAACAGAAGGAAAGGCTTGATTGCAGGTTAAATAGCGTGTATCCTCGAACTCTTGCACCAAATTGTTTCTTATGTGCTTAATGCATTTACTTTGAATCCAAAGCCTGGAGGTTTAACTTTGGATGCCTTGAAATGAAAGTACACTTTGGTGATGAAGAAGGCATTTGCCTTCAGGTTGGGAAAAACTTAAACTAACGTCATCTCGGCATGATTAGAGCTCGTATGTACTACTGACCTAGGGGCATGCATCAACAGGCAGGAGTCGGCAAAGACAATAAATTCATTCTCTTGCTTTGGAGAATGCAGCTATAACAAGGTGAAAATCCCTCCAACAAGAATAAGAAAGGTCATAATTATTAAGAAACCAAAGGATAAAAATATTTGGGAGTGTCAGTACAGTACTTACAGTATTCAGAGCATGGGGTGTGTGCAACGACATAAAAAGAAATTCTTTTTAATCAATACAAAACTCAAAGTCAGTCTTAGGAGTGAGTCGCAGTTTAAGGAAATGATACCATGCTTATAGGCTTACAGAGTTTGCACTTTAATTAACCAATAAAAGTCTGAAGAATCGGGCTTTTAAACTGCAGAATCTAGATCCTTGTGCCAATTGTTAAAGCCCGTCAGTTCGGACTTACCAGCCTTTCAAGGAGGGACCAGCTTTTTGCCTTGTGGTTGTGTAGCGTTAACACCTTGGCCATCTACCTGGCCAGGCTAATTCGTGAAGTAATAACACTCTGTTATTTCCCCAGGAGAATTGAATCCTTGTAATGATTTCTAGGCCCGATTGCATGATCGCACTGAGAACATACCAATGTACTATCGTTCTGTTTCTGTTCCTTCCCCTTTCGCTCCTTCCCAGCCGTTTCCAGCAAGCACTAGAACAGCTGGAGGTGGATGACAACGCGTCTCTCTTCTATCGGTAGGGTGAAGGTGACTCCTTGATTCTCAATTATCTACTGTACCAGCTGCGCAGGCCGGTGAGCTCCCATACAAATACTGCACTTCCTATGTAAACTTACTCTGATTTTCCTGTGTCTAGTTTCTGTGGGCCTATGTTGGCATATTTCCATTTTGCGCGTGTAGATCTCCACCGTGAACGCTGTAGCGAAACGCGCTTGTGTCCGCAGAGACGTTTCTGAAGAGTGCCTCAAGCACAGAAGTGGCCAGGAATCTTCGAGGGGTCGGAGGGGGTGGAGCAGAAGGACTGACTCTCTGGTGGAGTTCAGGCACCTGCAGGTTCTGGACCTGCTCAAAAGCCACGGCAGAGCTTGCATAATCCGCCGCAGTGCTGCCTCCCCTCCGCGGCTGGTACTGGGGCCAATGGGAGGTGTCAGCGGGACCTTTTCTCCTGTAACGTAGGCTGCTCCTGCTTTCATGAACTTGGCAACTAGCAGGCATCACGTCTGCAAGGCCTGGGGCTGCCTCTCTTGGCAGCGCTCTCGCCATCGCTGACGTGAAGCAGCTCCACGTTTCTCAGCGTGTCTCCTGCAGAACTCCCTCGAGCCAGGGACTGCCAAGAGTTGTCCCTAGCCAAACACAGGTTAAACTCTTCGGGCTCTTTTAAGGGTACGATGTGATAAAAACTCCTTGAGTCATTATAGCAAACACTTTTAGAATATGTTTTGGGATTGAGAAGTGCTTTTCAGAAAGAATGCGATTCTCGCTGTTACAGCTGAGGAACGACCGCACAATTCCATGTATAAAGACACTAACAGGTCTGCAGAATGCGTCCAACCCAGGTGTGGTTTTACGCTCAGTGATGAGGAATTGGCCTTTCAATTTTAGATGCCTCCATAAATGCGAATGTACAGTTTATGAGTTCTAAAACTTCCTTAAACGCAATTTAAGGGATGTCTTACCAACAACTTTGCAATTAAGGAAACACATTGCTCGTTTGATCTGCTGTTTAAGAACTCAGGAGCTGGCCTTTCTACCAGAAGAATAATGGGGATAACTGGGGGTTTTTTTGTTTGGGTTTTTGGGGTTTTTTTGGTTTTGGTTTTTTTTTTTTTTTTTTAGAAAATTGTTGCAATGGTATACATCCCTACCTTTCAACAAATTGGAATAGGCCCTCCTTCAAGTATGTTTGTGTAAAGCCAGTAAAGATGATAGTCCAATGCTTTTTATTGTAAAAGAAATAGTTCTGCAGTTTGTTCGTTGTGTGTGGAAAACAGACAGTGAAACTGTAGCAGTGGCAGCCGGAATAGTGCAGGAATGACGACTAAGCAGAAAGCTTCACAGGATGCAACAAATGAGAACAATATTGCTGATCCTTTCTAATCCAGACTTAAAGTTTCCAAAACCAAGTGAACATTTGAGGATCGAAACCCTTTTTAAACTATTGTACTATTGTCCTAGCGATATTGCCTTAGCGAAATTTCCATTGGAAACACCTTTATATACTTCATTGTTGGGAGCGCAACGGGCGGCAGTGAAAGGTTTCACCGCGCTTAGTCCTGGAGGATCAATGTGGGAAAAATTAGTGTTGCTGGACGCGAATTGGGGTGAGGTTAGTTGCCAGCCTGGCTGCTCCTCCCTCACCAGGATCCGCTCCCGTCCGTTCCAGAGGCAGAGGTGTGGGCCCATGGAGCGCAGGGCAGAGAAGTCAGTCTATGGACATGGGCATCTCCAGGGACCTCACCGAGCTCCGCTTCAAAGGGGATAAAAGAAATACCAATTAGATGCTCCACAAATATTTTGTCGGGGTTCAAGCTCAGGTACCTTTGCATTTGTGGATTGCCCATTTGCAATTTGTGGATTGCCTCGTTAGTGTTTACAAACGCATAAGTGAGCTGAAGTTAATTAATAGTAATTTAACATGAGCTCAAACTCAAGCCTAGCAATACATTTGAAGTGATGAAAGGGGAATAAGTCTTGACTCTTCTGTGGGGAGAAATATCACCGGAGGAGGAGGATCCTGAAGTCTGAGAGCTTAAAAAGTCTCTGCAGAAGAAATATCTTTGCTGTAGTGCTCTCTTCAGAGAAAAATGCAGTCCCCGGAGTAGTTGGTAGTCTTGGGGTTAGTTTCTATGGAAAATACATTAATGTATTATATTGTGGACAATTTTGTCATTAAAATCTGTCTCATCTGGCTTTGTCGTCTTACACAGTTGGCCTTAGCAGGCCCGTGTGCTGGGCTCCGTTCTCCGTGTGCCACACCAGAGGGTGCAGGGTTTTCCATCCTTAGACGAGCGCTGTGTGCGTAGTTAGCTGTGAGAGCATCTGCCAAGCTACAGAGCTGTTCAGATGTCAGCTGGCTCCTTATCTGGCGAAGCTTCAGACACACTTGCTTCCAGGGTTTATTAATTTCTAAAGTCAGATTTTTTGCCCACTGTTTTGAGGTCCTATCCTTTGGAATTCCTGAACCCTTTCCAAAAATTTCAACCCCACCCCAGACAGACCTATCTTTTAGGCTCCTTTCTCCATAAGGGGTTGTGAAGCCCTGTTGTAAACCAGGAGTGGATTTTGTTCCCTCTGCATTTTGAGCCTATGCTGATGGTAGCCAGCTCCGTCAGACAGTGGCTTCCTGGACTTCGGTACCAATGCCGCCAGGCTTCTTCTCACCGCAGGGATCTCATTCTGCAGGTACAGAAGACAGTCATTTTCTTGCAGGTGCAATAGATTGTCTAAGTTCATATTAAATAGCTGTCTTTGAACAACGCCTGACCTCTTCAGTCTAGTAGATGGTTTCCATTAAATCAGTATACCTCACCAAAACGCTGGGTACCCTTTCCTGATGGTCCGCTGCCTGGCACTGCGGCTGATGTCCATACTCTCCTATGAAGAACTGTCATTATTTCAATAGGATGTGCTTAGCTCTTGCTCTTACTGGCTGAAGGAAACCTTTGAGGAGAACCGTGTACGATTAACTTTGGTTAGATAGACATGTACAAATAAAAATATGGTTCTGCTGCTCATTCACTGGGGCTGTGCAATGAGTGACCTACAAAGTGACCTTTATTGGAGCAGATCAAACAAGTGTTTTCTTCTGCTAGCAAGAATGACCTGATGCAGAGTTTTCTCTTTCAGACATTTTTTACTTTTATAATTCATCCAAGAGTCTTTAAAGTGCGCCCTATTATTCTTCCTTTGGTTTAGCGTCACTGGGAGCTCCCTCGCCCAGTAGTTGTTCTTGGTCCCACGTGATGTCCGGCGTCCTGTGGCACAGACCGTCCCTGTTGAGGGGCCACATCTCCTGGAAGTAACGCTCGTGCAGGGCAGGGACGTGACGACAACTATCTGTAAAATCTAGGTTGAAAATAAATCCCATAAATACGGGAGTTTTCTGTTACCTTTAACTAGTAAAAGTGCGTCAAGTAGAACCTGAGGTATAAATCCTGTTGCTCGACAATAGCGTCCTGTGTATTTCTTCAGAGTTTTTATTGGTGCACTGGGAAGATTAATGGCATGTCTCTGTCTCTGTGAGGGTTAGGAACCGTAAATGAGCTGAAGAAATAAAGAGCTGAGTTGTGGAGAGAAGGTGAGTTTTGGTGGCCTCTTCCTGGTTCTCCTCAGGTGGCCCAATGTGCTCGTCCGTGGGACCTTCACTGATTGTCCTGCCAACCTTTGACATTAATAAGTGTTTCTTGTCACGGAGAAAATTATGCTCTGCCCCATCTTAGCCAAATACAAAACTTTGCCAGCAGGTGGCATGCAAAGGGTGCTGTTTCCCATGGCTTTTTGCTTTGGTGGGGTTTTCCCTTAAAAGTAACATAAAATAGAAATAGGAGCTTAAAAGATGGTGAAGTGAGAAACGCCCTCCTTGCTGAAAGACCGGTGATTACTGCTTCACCGTGATTAAGGAAGCCAGGCCTGCCGTATTTCTCCCTCCAAAATAGTGTTACAAACTGTTTGGGCATTTTGGGATGTCACAGCAGAGCTCTGGAGCCGGTGTCTGTCCGTCCGGAGGAGCCTGAGCCACGCCGCGCTGCCGGGGCGCCCTCGCCTTTGCAGCCCTGTGGGTATTGACAGCGGCGCGCGACGGCTGCCTGATGGCTGCTGAGAACGACAGGAAATACAAGGCACTTTGTTTTGTGGTGCCGTTCCAAATTTTTCTGTGACAACAGGTCAACAGGCTGGCCTGCTGCCATTGGGAAGCTAGGTTTGGATGAAAGAAATACTATTTTTTGTTTGTGGCCTTATTACAAATGTCTGGGTTTAAGAAACTTCTGCTTCTCCCACATTAGCGCTCTAGACAAATCTTGAACTACCTTTGTGGCGAGGCCTAACAAACGCTGTCACTTTGACCTAATCCACTTTTCTGCACAGCTGTGCTAAAGTCACCTTTGGTTTTATCACATTTTAATGCAAACAAGGCCGGAAGGGTGCTTGTTTGGATTGAAGAAGCTGTGACAATTCCTCTGAATGGGAACTTCAGTAACTGGGAAGAAAAATGTGACAGGGAGCTTTATCACTGCATTGTACACAACAATCTGAAAATTATTGCTTCTTTAGGGGCCTTTTCTCTTCTTGAGGCCTAGCACAGTCTATGCTAAGCAGCTAGACAGGACTCTGAATGGTTTGCCAGTCCTAAAGACAGATTTTAATTCTATTGTTTGTGGGTATCCCTGACTTTCCTAAGAGGATTCAAAGACAGACTGCGGAACAAGGCAGCTGACATAAGACTTTGGCCAATCTTTAACATTCAAATAGCAAAGGCGGCTTTCCTCGGCGCTCAAAAATTGGTCAAACTCCAATGGCGTTTGCTTTCAAATTTTGTCAAGTTCACTCAAAACTAAACGAACTTGCAAAACGCGCTTTGTTAAGCCTTTTTCAAAAAGTTTGCTTAACCACAAATTTCCTGTAACGCTGTGAATAAAGCAGGGCGGAAAGCTCTTCTTTTCTTTTTAAAACCTTGCAATTGCCATAGCAAGAGGAGCTTTTCAGAAATTTTGCATATAACCATTTACCAAAAATGGGCAAATATTTATATAGGCACGGGTCATGTTTGTACTAATTATTTTTTTTTTTATATACTTCAAGTAAATTCCAAGTATAACCGGACGAGTGTTTAAATGTTGAAAAGCTTTATCACAGACTTCGATAAAGCTATTGCAAACTGAATATTCGAAGTATTTGCGGAACAGCGCTGAACGAATCCTTCTTGAGGCTACAGAGTAAACCGTAGATACGGGGACACAAGGGATTCGGTCTCCTGGGAGACAGCGAACTGGGGCTTGGTGGGCTCGCAGGAGCTGGGAGCTGCTTGCCCGGCTGTCTGCACTATCCCATGGCTGTGAGCTGGAGTGGCAAAGCGGCACACAATGCGAGGAGCCCGCTGCCGCAGCAAGCAGTGCCTCTCCAGGAACTACCCCCCCCCGACAGCTCAGCGCTTGCTGGGGAAAAAATTACCGAAGGATAAGATTTGTGCAGTCTTTTCTCTCCTCCCTCCTGCCCCCAATTGCAAACCGTGGTGGATAGTGGCAGCGCCAAAACCCTAAAGGAACGGGGGAAACTTTGCTGCCAAACAGAAAGGGTGACATCTGCCCAAATCGCTTTTGGTGACCACATCTGCTTGAAAAGAAATAGCTAACAGTTTCTGTCACTTTTCTTTAAAGAGAATCTGCAGATTATGCAGTGGCTGGCAAAAATTTCACTGTGAAAAGGTGATTTTTTTTTTTTTTTTTTTTTTTTTTTTTTAAATGGAATATGTGTTTTGAACTTCCATAGTCTTTAATAACATCAGGGCTTTTAAGCAGCATGATTATCCTGGTCGTTTTCAGAAGCCAGGTACTTTCTGGGATGCACAAGAGACAGTGGGCTGATAGCGAAGACGGTGGAGGACGGCTCCTGTTCTCATTGGGAACTACAGAGTGGAACCAGCAGCTGCTTTTTCTAGAAGTTTTCTGGCGTCGTCTTTGTCCGGGCTTGAGGAAGCAGCGGGGTGTTGCTGGAGAGAGGAGCTAAGCTGGTAGCTCCTGGTCGGCAGCCCAAGGCGTGTGGGCAGCCGGGGCCCGCTGCTGCTGCTCCGCCACGGGCTGCTCTGCCCCGGCCCCGCGCGACCATCTCTGACCTCCGCGGGAGCTCCTCCGGGCACAGTCTCTCCTACGGCAAGTTGCCCAGAGAAGCTGTGGCTGCCCCATCCCTGGAGGGGTTCAAGGCCAGGTTGGACGGGGCTTGGAGCAGCCTGGGCTGGTGGGAGGTGTCCCTGCCCAGGGCAGGGGGTGGCACCGGGTGGGCTTTAAGGTCCCTTCCCACCCAAACCGTTTTGTGATTCTATGCAGTGGTGCCTGTGGAGGGGCCAGGATCCCTAAGCTGCCACTCTTGGGCTCACTGGCACCCTGGCTGGAGCATGTCTAATCATTTTTATCAAGCAGCAGTATCGCGACACAACTTTGCCTTAGAAATGGGCCACTTCTGCCTGGGTCCTTTGAATTTTGCCCGGGTGACAGCGAAGCCAAAGGAACCTGCCATCCTGCAGAGGTTGCTTCTTTCCTTCAGGGAATTGCGTGCGCTTCAGCCCTACCTAATATGTATATTAAACCGCATGTTTTCAATATATTTGAAATGCAATTAGAATGATTTCTAATTGCTGTGACTTCTATGCCAAGACTTGGCTGCAGTGTTGCAATTGCTGCTTCATAAATACCTTTCAGTTCTTTCCATTGTATGCTTTGCATCTTCTTTCCACTTTCCCTAATACTTGCTCGTCACCTCTCTGAAACAGCACATCCTTGACTTTTCACCTCTTCCAAAAAAACCCTGCTTAAACTGTCCACTAATTCCGTGCAGCTTAGCTCAAGTATTTACTAAGTGGCCAAACACGGAGGAGAAATTGAAGACTGGGAACCTACAAAACCCTATCTCCTTATACAGGACTTTCAGGTTGTTCTCACCTCAGCACTGCCATCCATTTATGATCAGGCACTTTCCAGGGAAGGAAAAATAAAAAATAAAACATCCTTCTCTTCCTCTTTCCATACCTGCCGGCCTCATGCTGACAGTAATTACACGGAGTGAGTTGGTAAATTCTTAAGCTTCGGTCTGCTCCCGTACTCAGTGAGACTCTAATGGATCTGGTCATACCCACAATAGCTCCACACTCAAACCACTGTCACGGGCTCCAGTGCAAGATAATTAACCACAAAGTGAGTTATATGTCCCAGGCTGAAAGCGTAATGAAAATCAAGGTCGGTTACCCTGTTGTAGGAGACTAGGAGGAGTCTTCTGCTTGGGAGGCCGTATTATGCTTCCCGCTTTCTTTAAGACTGCAGGTTTTAATATTTAGTAGAATTATATCTCTAAAAATAAAGGTTTAAATCTGTTGGCTCATTACGAAGTAATTGAGTGGTCTTCCGGCTAATTTTTAATCCACTATGTTTTAAAAATTATTCAGAGCCCACTGGAGCTAGACTGCAGAGAAAGAAAGAGAGTTCTTCTACTTCATTACTCAACAGTACTCCAGCAACTGGGGACTTATTCCCAGGATTCTGGGGAGGCGAAGGGAATTTCTGGCATATTTCGCGATGCATGGGAATCGGCTTTGAAGGAGTCGATCTTTGGGCAGTGCCAGAGCTGCTGTTCTAGAAGGTCTGTCTTTGATTTCTTGTCAGTAAGGCCTGCAGGTTTTGGCCAAAGGCAGAGGACAGTGAAAGCCCTGTCCAATGGTCTTTGAGACTTGAGGTAAATCAGAAGCATCTGTACCTGTTGTGTCAACAAGAAAATTCCATTTAATTACAGATCATGATCTTCTGATTTGTGTTTTGTTAGGGATTATGTTTTGGATCTCACTGCATTAGTATCACCAAAGGGAAAAAAAAGTAGCCACCGTCTACATAGTTGCAACCCAAGATATACAAACACATTGTTTTCCAAATTGCTAGTCCTGTCTATAGGTCAGGTCATTATCTTCATGAAGGCAAGCGGTGGGATCTAAAACTCCCACCGGAATACCTGAAGCAATTATCTTGCTTGGGGTCGGGCAAAATTAATTTTTTTGTTTAGAGGCTGAAATATTCTCTTAGTCCAATGCTCCGTGCAATTACAACCCAGAAACTCATCTTCTGGGGGTGGAAGAAGACCATCATTAGTTCCTGCCAGAAAAGACTCGGTCGGCCGCTGCTGTTTTAACAAAGGAAAAATCAGAAGTAAAAAGACGGGTAACTTGAAGGGCTGTAGCAACTCTGGTTCCTGAAACACCTCTGCCGTAAGACAATTCTTTCATCATCCTGCGCTCGGGATTGAGGGTGAGTGAGACTTTGTTAGCTCTTGGCCTTTGTAATGTCAGTTTTGTGCTGGCTGGTAGAGATGGAGCACGCACGGGTAGCGGCAGAACCCCCAGGTTAATAGACGGGGCAGCAAGAGGAATGAACATCATCCGAGTCATTAATCCATTTAGGATTAATTAGAGGACCATAGTGAGCGGCACCCTATACCTAAGGGAATATGTACAGATAAAACCTCTCACGTCACACGTCTTGTATGTTTTTTCCAATGTGTTAAAAGGTGCTATGAAGAAAATGAAGCAGCCCGAACACAGGAAAGTGAGCTAAGGAATGTAGCAGAATTTTAAGTTAGGACAAGTTAAGAGGCAAAGAAGGAGTTTAGTTGGGATTGTGTGCCCATTACTGCATTTTCAACTTTCTTCCTTCCCAGCAGATGAAGAACAGAAGGAATATCTTGGCTCGTGGTTATGCTTCCCTTACTGTTACGGAATTGCTCCACTCTGAGTTTTATGCCATCGTCTTTTCATCTCTCACAGCCCGTCTCACTAGTTCTGCTTTATCTCCAGCATCTCCGTCCTTCGCTGCTACACGACCAGAAAGAGTTAGCAACTTTGCTCTGCGGATTGCTTCCTTTCCCCCGTCCAAGGCAGGCAGGTTATCTTTCCCCTTAAACCTTCCCGGTTGTCTGCCGAGCCGGTCCCACCCCGAAGTCGGCCAGATCACGTCCCTCACTCCCAATCGACATGCTGGCTCTTGTGAATCTTCCCTCGCCGGGGTCCCACGTCACAGCCTTACCGTGCTGGTTGGTAAGCCCTCGCTTTTTGCCGTCTGAACTTCCTTATCTATTTCATATTCTCCGTATCTCCAGATGCATCGGCTGATTCTGTCTCTTCCTGCCCGCTTTTGCGCTGCTCGTATTTTATATTTCCCCTGCTCCCTGTCTCCGTTTTGCTGCAGGACTATACGCTTTTCTCTGTCACTGGAAAGCAATCCACCTTTGACTTCCTTTCGCTTGGAAGTGCTTTCGTTATACCCTAGTTCTCTCCAGTTCTTCAGTTTCAAGTTAGTAATGTAACAACTGACGTGATCCACAAAACTCATCTTTTTGGCCGGCATCGCTGTTGCTCTGCCCCCCAACCTGCCTGTTTCTTCAGTAAGCCCCTCCGCGCGTGTCTGCTCTTGGTTGGGAAGCACGTTCGTTACATGCGCAAGTGGCACAGCTTGTCCTCTTCTAGGACCCTCTTTCCAGCCCCTTCTCCAGGGAGATCTGTAATAAAATGCTAATTTGGAGACAGTTAGGCAGATAGCTGATTACGAACACTTACACTGTTAATCATAAATGTGGCATAAACTCTTCCCGAGCTATTCAGTTCAGTCCTTCCGTGCGCTTACACCTGACTTTGAGATCTTAAACTGTCCTGAGCGGAACCTATGACCGTGTGTGTTTAGAAAAACGGGGCTGTTGGTTGCATTATGACATACCTAAAAGCCCGCTGGCTTATTCTATGGAGTTCTATTGTATGAAATATTTCACAGCATACAAGCAGATGGAAATAGACGCATTAGTCCACTTTCCCTTCAGCTTTAGTTCAGTTTGGGGCCACTGTGCTAGTCTGTCAGCTGTAGGATCTCGTACTCGATGAAACGTTCTCTACACGTGCGATAGATTGCTCCCTGGAGAGCAAGGAAATAAACTCGGGAGCTGTTGGACTGTAGGATGTTCTTTGCTAATCTCTCTCGTAACTGCAAAGTTCAGGGAATCAAGGGAGTGTTTTGAACAGAAACGAAACTGTGACTGTGCACATTGCCTTTATTCCATATGTGACCTTTACAGATGAAAGCATGAAGCTGTTGCAGCTGGAGT
Source organism: Rynchops niger (assembly GCA_013400035.1). Taxonomy (NCBI): domain Eukaryota; kingdom Metazoa; phylum Chordata; class Aves; order Charadriiformes; family Laridae; genus Rynchops; species Rynchops niger. The sequence goes on along the minus strand of VXBH01007623.1, from coordinate 348,372 downwards.
GATCCTGGATGTTATTAGTGACAAATAGTGCACTGGGACCAGCCCTGGCAGGTAGCTGAATGGAAATCAAGGAGGTTTTTGGAAACATCTTTGCAGAAGTATTTGAGAAACCAAACGTGAACTCTTTGCTGAATTGGTCAGAGGTTCTTGTGGGAAACTTTCTTTTAAGGAGCTCTGTTCTGGTGCTATTATGTAGCTCTGTTGTTTTTATGTACGCAGCTATTTCAACTCTGTGCTTAACGTTGAAAAGCAGCAGCATGCTTTTCTCACAATTTGGAAATTTAGGTTCATCTGGTACTTCTTGCGCTTACATCGCCGATTCATAGCCTGGAATCCATGGGCAAAATAAATGATGTAACTTAGTTATCACAAAAAAAAAAAAAAAAAAGATAGTCACAACAAAAATGGCAGTTAGATGCAAGTCACAGATGGATATATACAAACATCCACACTGGTTTCCTTTGTCTAATTCGCTTAATACTTTTTAGCGAGGTTAAACCTTCCTCGCGTTAGTTGGACATAACCAAGCCAGAGCTGAAGCGACCTATTATATCGTGTACTGACAGGGTTAGCTTTTAAAACCCTGTGTTTAGTGGTGTAACAGGCATTTTAATAACATACAGCATATTAAATCTCAGAAGGTGCTCATCTGTTCTTCAGCTACCTGTTAGTTTAATTTTTTGAAGTACAGTAGCGGTGCATATGCTTTGTTTAAAAAGAGAAGAATAGCGTGCCTGTGTCTTTTCCAAAGAAAAGTAGAAGTGTTTATGGATACCATAAAAATTAATTTGACATTTCAGATATTTCAATGTTTACACGATTTCATTAAATTATGTTTTCTCCACGTACTAAGAAATTGGAATGCCACTGTTTTGTTCAAGATACTCTATCTTAATAGGAGCCCCGTTGTACCTGTCGTGTCCACTACAACAGGCGATTAGATTTGCGTTTCAAATGAAAGATTATATTTTAGAGTTATTTTTTCTACATGAAATACAGAACATAAATGGAAAATCAGTCTGATAAAGTCTAGCGAATGGGGCATGAAGAACTGGATAATCTTGGACTCTTTTGGCCTTCTTGGGCTGAATTGCTGTAGCTACACTGCCTGTGCCAGGAGGGCAAGTGAAACTTCTTGTGTTAATCTGTTCTTACGTTGGTTTGTTCTTTTTATTTTTAACTTTTGAAGGCTCAGAGTAAGTAGAGCAGTATCTGGGGGGAGGCGGTCTTGTTCGCGGGTTTGTCAGAGGGGTTTTTTTTCCTCGGAATCTGTCTGTCTCTGTGCTGCGCACTTGTATGGTAGTTGCGTAGCGTAACCGGAGATTAATATTCTGGAAACCACAATTTATGATAGCCGCGATCGCACAAGTATCAGCTGACGATACTGTGTCACGTTTTATTTCAAAGAAGTAGCGGTAACAATGGCTTATAGTAATAACAGTAATGCTCCTTCCCCTGGGGGAGAGGCAGAGAATGCTATCTTGCCACATGATCTCATTTCTTTTAAGCTTTGCACTAACCGCTGACATATCGCATAAATGCCTCCTTTATTACCTGCCAGTGATTGTCTTCTGTGTTGGGAATAGCCTCCGGAACCCACGTCCACATGCCAGCAAAGTGCTTCGCTTACTCCATGTGAATTTGTCTCTGTCTGGCGCTCCGTGAGGCCCCTCTATACACCTGAGCATCCTGACTACCTCGGGTAGCCTCGATTACACTGCCTCTGAGAGGCCTTTGTTCAGGTGCCTCGCTGGAGCTGGGACCGGGAGCTGGCACAAGCCGGGGCTATGTTTCTGTCTTTGCCAAGTAAGTAATTTGCCATTTTAGTTAGGGGTTGGGTTGGTTTTTTTTGGTTTGTTTTTTTTTTTTTTTTTTAAGTGGTGTCCAGCTAGTAATGTAGCCTGGCCACACATCTCTGCAAGGATTCTGGTTCTTATCTCTTTGGTTGCCTTTCAACAAAAGCAGCATTCAGTCACATCGCTTCCCTTATCGGCTTGCTAGCAGATAAAATAGTTATTTTTCAAATTGCCTCTCTCTTTCCAGTTTTAAATAGACCTATATAGATACTTTTCAGTCATTTTAGTCTGTAGATACTTGTTTCGCATAAACAAGAATACACATTCTGTTTCATACAACTGTTCATTCAAAGTCCGTTTCCATTTGGGCAAAGCGCGTTCTCTTTCTTTCATTATATTGCGCTTTAATCTGTTCTGTGCAGCCCTGCTTAAATTATACGCAGGGGAGAAAGCAGCGCACAAGTCAGAGCGACCGTTTTGCCCAGTGGCGAATTACAGCCGGCTACACGCACGCCTACTCGGACTAGAGTGTCACTGGTGGAATTGGTAGATGGTACCTTTTCCCTTCAGTTTTTTTCCTTTATTTTTGTGCGGTGTGCTATTTTGAAAAGGCGGCTAGTTATGAGGTACTCTGAGTACATCAAAGGACTAAGCTCTTTGATAAATTTGCCCTTTGCAGATAAAATATTTTGATCGATGGTAATAAATGCAGCCACGGTGATGGCAAGCTGCTGTGTCCGTCAGCTGTTGCTGTTTGCTGCGCTCCGGGCCGTGCAGCCCTAGGGCTTCCTCCAGGTCTCTAAAGATCATAGAATCATAGAATTGCTGAGGTTGGAAGACCTTTAAGATCATCAAGCCCAACCATTAACCTGCCCTGACAAAAACCACTTCTAAACCACGTCCCTAAGTACCCCATCTACCCTTTTTTTAAACACCTCCAGGGAGGGTGAATCCACCACCTCCCTGGGCAGCCTCTTCCAATGGTTAATAACCCTTTCAGTGAAAAAATGTTTCCTAATATCCAATTTGTCAGGTTTAGACCTCCCCTGACATAACTTGAACCCGTTTCCTCTCGTCCTGTCACCTGTCACCAAGGAGAAGAGGTCAGCCCCCATCTCTCTACACCCTCCTTTCAGGTAGTTGTAGAGAGCGAGAAGGTCTCCCCTCAGCCTCCTCTTCTCCAGGCTGAACACCCCCAGCTCCCTCAGTCCTTCTCTCTGTTCGTGCTCTTCCAGCCAAGCCTGGGCTCAGACTGGCCAGTCCCTTAGCGCAGCTTTCCAGGCCGCTGGCAGATAATTTGATCATTCACCACAGAGTCTCAGTTTTGATCCCCCTGGGTCTCCTACCAGCTGTGCCCCTGGCTTTTGGTACCACCGGCGTGGGAGCAGGTTGGTCCCTGTCGGTGGTTCAGTGTAATCCCTTCCAGGCCCTGAGTCCCAGAGCTGTCTCTCAGGTCCGTGATTCACGCACAGATACTCGCTGCTTTGCCAACAGAGAAGAGCAAACGTTTCCAAATGTCACCTTATTTCTTCTTGCCACGCACAGATACACGTTGTAACTAACAAATAGCCCTTTGCAAGCGAATTGCAAAATATTCTCTTAGCAGGGCTGGAGCTCCACGGTCTTTTCTCCAGGCTGTAATTTTGTGTGAGCTCTTTGGGCTCCAGATGGCAAACGATGCGACATAAACAGGGAGGTACCACTCAGAGAATACATCGTCCAAATGCTACCTTTTAACATTTTGAGACAAAGCTTTCAAGGACTTATTTTTCCCTCTACGTTATATCTGGTTTAACTCTCTCCATATAATCTCTTCCTGCTGAAATTAGGACCAAAGATGCACTCGTGTGCTGTAGTTTCGACTGCATAAATATCTACTTCACTCCTGTTGCCGCTGCTCAAGCTGTCTAAACAACGGCTGTGAAGGATGGTAACAACTAACATGGAATAGCCCTGGGAAAGTATAATAATGCAAACTTAGAATGGGGGCGAGGGAAATTGTCTTATTTTCTTTTCTTCAGAAACATGAACTTACTTCCCACATTTGTTTGCTTTAGTTTGCTGATTTGCCAGGTGCACGGATCCAGTAGGCCAGGGCGCACCCAAGACATTTGCCTGGATGGTTTTCTTTCCTTTTACATTGCTCTTCAGATCCTGTTGCATAAATTAACACGTCATTTTCCCACATTTGGTAATACAGGGTTAGTGGTTAACTGTGGTTTCATTCTCTTTTGCGCTTGTGTTGAATCAAGAGTGTACAGTGCTGGGTAGGAAGCGGCTCTCGAGTAGGATGAGTGTCACCAGAGAAGAGTCCCTGCGTTTTCATGCTCTGTTCCGCGTGAAACAGTCTCCGTTTCTCACTGTTCGCTCACAACTGTGATGGGAGAGAATTCTTAAGTCTTTGTACTCCTGTTTGGTAGCTTCACAACCTTGTAAATGACGTGTTTGTGTGCAAATCTCAGTTTTGCACTGACCAACTAGTAAGCTTTTTATTTGGTCCGTGTCCTTTGAGGAGCAAACACCACAAATTATCCCCACGGTACGGGAATTGTTCTGTCCTTCAGTCTGTGCAGAAATAGAGGTGAGCATAACTCACTAAGAACGGTACCCCCAAAACTAGCATCGGCAGGACCAGCCTTCGCAGGGAAGTTTTGGTTCAGTGACTGAAGAAAGGAGCTGAAAGTCAGGACTGAAGCGTTAAACTGCAGTTTTATTTTTGGAGAAGAGGCTGAAGCTCTGTTTGGTTTATCTAAAATTCTGTTAGTTTGCACTCTGAAGTGCACAGAAAGGGTGGCTGATTTTTATGCAGCTGACTTTGATTGTTTCAGTCCTTGGGGGTACTTGGCATTTATAAATACTGTTAGCTGATGTTAAGTATTGTCAGCATCACAATTTTAAACGATTGCAAACAGCCCTCCCTGAGCTGGGGAACGCATTCCTTCCCCGAGCACCAGCAGGGCCTTTGCTCGGCTTGCAGCGGAGGATGAAGAGCTGGAAGATTAGAGTGGCTGTCCCTTTTGCTTTCAAAACGAATTTTCATTCAGTAGTGGCTAAAGCTGGTGGACAGATGGCTTCAAAAAGCCCTTTAACTAATACGTGTTGCCAGCCCTACATCCTCTCTTCTGTTAAACATTTCATTCATTATGCAGTTTCAAGAAACGGTGAGAGCCAACTCTTTCTGCCAGTGTCACCCCTGCACGTAACTCCCCCTTCGTTCCAAAGAGCTGTCAAGAGGCATTTCTCTTCCAAAGAGGTGGCAATCGGAGTCTTGCTACAATCAGCTTCTGAAGAGGAAGGGCCTTACGTTCAGCCAGAGCGCTAGCGATTGCTGAGATGGCATTAAAAAAAGAGAAGAAATAAGAGGAGAGAAAATCTGAAAGGGCGTCGAGGGCTATTTGCCTGAGCTTCGTTAGGTGGAGTGTGTTGTACAGACTTGGTTTTACAGATCCAGCTCAGTGTGCACAAAGAGAGCGCCTCGGATGCTGCGCAGGTTACCAACAAGGGGAAAGAGAAGTGAAAACAAGGCTGCAGCTCTTCCATTCTACAAGAGCTTCTGAATGGCTTTGAGTAATTAGAGGCTGCAGAGCAAAAGTGGCTGTTTTTCATTCCAGGTCCCATTTTAATTCAGCTCAAAGTCACCTGTTGGTAGAAGAGAGGAGGAGAAACAACCACCGGTTGGTTCTGCTTCTGTTAAGTGTCAGAATTTCTTCCCTTAAAAATGCAAGGAATGAGAGCTCCTCCAGGGACTGCGATCTTGGCCTCAGCAAAGAGCTCGGCTGCCGGACTGTGGGCACGGCCATGCCCGGGGCAGAGCCCGCTGTCCCCCTCTGCCCTGGGGCGAGGCTTCCCACCTGCCCTAAAGAGCTGGGATGTACCTGCACTATACGTCACTTGATCGTAAAGCACTCGGGAAAACTTCTCATGAGGATGTGCTAATTTAAACTGAAGCGTTGAAAGATTTTTCTCGTCTGTTCAAGGCCAGGTTGGACGGGGCTTGGAGCAGCCTGGGCTGGTGGGAGGTGTCCCTGCCCAGGGCAGGAGGTGGCACTGGGTGGGCTTTAAGGTTCCTTCCAACCCAAACCATTCTGTGATTCTGTTCAGCTCTGAATAACCGTACACTTGGGACAAAAGGCAGGGCTGTGGAAGGACCAGGATTGCGGCTTTGTTCTCTAAGCCCAGCATACGGCCCCACAAAGGTGGCTGCCTCGGTTTCTTGGGGACAGTCACTGTGTTCACCAAGGCTGTGTGCTGTCACACGCGAATCAAACCCAAAAATCCTTGGGTTTATCCCAAGAAGGAATGAGAACCATATTTCCTCTCGTATATTCCTTCTCCTTTCCCCTATGCATACACCTGCAAGATGGATGTGGTTTGGACTTTCTTCATAACGTGATGGCCCCGCTTCCTTCCTTTTAACTGGCATAGAAGCAGCTGGGGAGGGAAGAAAAAAACCCAGACTCTGAGTTCTGAAATTCTCTGTGTTTCATCTGTTTGCTGTTAATTTTTCTGTTGAATAAAAACCATTTTTAGAGTAATTCAGCCATTCCGAGTAAATGGAAATTGAGACAGAAAGAGGAAACGCATTCTCATTTCAAAGTACATCTCAAACTCCTTTAAATGCGAGGAATTTAAAGCATCCTCGTCTTCTGGCTGCCTAGTATGAGGAGAAAGGATAGGAATTTTCCCCCATCTTAATAAGATTTCCTTAAGTTCCAAGAACTTCTTAAAGTGTTTACAAATCTGAGTCGGTTAACAACTGCTCTCATGAAGAGCTCTGAACAGTTTGATATCACAGAGCACGGGTTGTGAATATATGTGAAAAGCGGTTCGGCAGGCTCGTTTTGACTCCAGTCATGACTTGCAATTACCTTCGCTGAAATTTTGACCCATGGGACTCTACAGACAGAATTAATCTGTTTTCCATGGGACTTCTTTGCCTTGCCTGGAGTGAGCGCTTCCCTTCTTCTAGTCCTCGAGCACCCAATTCATGCTTCTGTACGTTTCACGAAACGTAGCACTTAAATCAAAGCCTTCATACACCGCTCCTTTTACAGGAGATACATATATATATATTTTATATATATATATATATATATATATTCTTCACTGACGAAATAAATTTATCCATCTTACCGGGATGTTTTAATGGAAGTATACAAAGTATGAGCAACCCCTTGTCCCAAACAGAATGAACCTTGATTACTGTTTGTATGGTCAGGAAAGTAAATGCGCAAGCTGTCCAAGTACCCTGTTCATCAGGAAGAAGTGCGAGCCTGTCCAGAAGCGTTCTGATCAAGCAAGCTGCGAACACCAATGGCAAACAACAGGCGGTTAGAATACAGCAGTGCGATTTGAACGGATCTGTCACCAAAGAGGTATTTTCTGCCCAATCCTCTAAGTAGGGAAACTACAGGATTTTTGAGGCGACTCTGGGGGGCAGAGGTGCCAAGAAAGTTCAGCAAGAAGGCAGAAAGCAGGGAGAACCCGAGATACTCTGAAGGGCCCCCAACACCCTGCACTGCGATTGGGGGTGGTCTTTTCAGGAGCAGGAGAACAGGGAGAACCTGAGGTAACCCACAACCCTGCACCTGGACTGCTGCTACCACTGACCTGCCAGACTCTTCCTCACCCACGTTACCTCTCCCCCAGGAAGGGGAAGTGCGAAAATTAATAAAATGGTATATATCTGTGATTAGAATGTTTTTGGTTTCCCAGCCCATTTAGTCTCCACACTTTAATTTGGTCCTAAACGCTGACAAGACAGAAGTGACAAACCAACAGAGTACTTCCATGGAGACCGTGAGCCGCGCCTCGGACATCCCTCCGATGCTGTTGTGATTTGACAGAGTTACTCATTACTGGTTAAAGACGCCAGCGAAACCAGTCAGGGTGTGCTGTGGGGAAAATTTGAAGATATTTAAGGAATTCGAAAAAGGGGTAGCAACCCACACAGCTCATGAAATTCAAGAGAGACTCCTCTGTTTTGCCACAAACTGTAATGTTTTTTTGACTCTGCTGGAAGTCAAAATTGTCAGTGCGATGTGTGAAGTCGGGACGTATCCGTTCCTCCTGTCTCTGAGAATCTTCTGAACTGCAAACCGGCTTAAGTCCGGGTGGAAGCTGCAATATGGGGAACAAGGAGGAGGAGGTCCCTGTTATTGAAATGCATGTGGCCAGTGAGATCAAAAGGCGTTTTTAATGGTTTCACAAGTGACAGAGTGAATAGGGAGGGATGTGGCAAAGAAGCCATCGGAAGGGGCAGTTCCAAAGGACCCAGTCATTCCCTGTTCCTGGATTAAGTGACAACAAATGAAAGGTAATGAAATCTAAGAAAAGGCTGAAATGCTTAAATGTTGGAAGATAATCTGTTCTGAGCCAAATCCTGCATTTCAAAACACCCTGACAGAATCTGAATTTACTTTAGTTCACAACACCATTAGTCAAGGACTTTATCTGTGTTTTGAGGGACAGCCTCAGAATTTGTGCTGAAATGGCTCGGAAAGCTCAGTTTCAGGACAGATGATAACTGTGACGTGACTCTGCAAAAATTGGGTTGGAAAACTCAAAGCGCTTCTTATCCCCTCGAAATGTTTTGTCTGCTACGCTCAAACTCGCAAGCACAGAAGGAAAGTTAAATGAAAGTGTTTTAGGCTTCAGTGTGAGACTACATCAAATACCTGGGTCTACATCGCACCAGAGCACAGTCCAGATCGCTGTTCGTTAATTAGAAAATGAGGCTCCGGCACGTCTGTATGACAGAAGGTACCGGAATTAAGCAGTCTGCTACAAGTGTCTTGCCAGCAATTAACGAAGCCCGGTTTAGGTGATCACAAGGGTCGTGCAGAACGGAAGCTCTGCACTCGGTCTTGGTGTAGTCGTGGCTCCTCAGCGCTCATCAGGCACAGCCTCAGCCGTTGTAGAGAATACTAATAATTTTCCCATGCGATTGTATATGAGGGGTGCATTTCACTGGGGGAGAGGTAGGGGGGTGTTTGTTTATTTTCAGGGAGTGTCTTTCTGATGAAGAGTTCTGTAACCTGAATAAGTAGCCTAACAGGAGTCTGCTGGTCGTGGTCATGCTGAACGTGTCTCCGCTCTTCCCACAGAGATGTACAGGGCTCCATTTGACTTGCTTTATAGCAAAGTTTTCCATTAAAAAGTGAAACACCCACCCCAGAAATCCTATTTGTAATGCTTTATACCTTAGAGAATGGGACAAATCATGAAATAATAGCGCCCCCGACCCCCCCAAATGCAAATCTAAGTAGTATAATTACCATGTAATGATATTTGACTACATGAATTCAGCTGTCCTGAATAACACACACCCTGATGTCTCACGTTGTAATGTAGTTTTTAATGCGTTCTGTAGGGAGCTGGGGTTTGGGGGTTTATTTTTCCATTGTTGCATCACTAAATGTAGCAGAGCGTCATTTGGTTGCGTTCCTTAGTTGTTCAAACCTGTGTGTGTGGTTTCACTCCGCTTCCTTGAGTTGAACTGCCTGTGCTTTGACAACCAATTGTAAGAGTGGACGACAGAGTTATTCCAAACAACCCACAGAAGAAAGGAATAAGTGTGTTTTCTCTCCTATGTCGATAGGAATACTACTCTTGAAGGAAGAAAGTTACCTCATTACATTAGAATCTAATAGGAGGAAGTGCTCAGTGTAATACGCTGATGTACATCATAATAGTTACTCTTGAAAGCTGAGGATTAAGTACAATATACTTGTAAATATTCAGTCATTCAGTACACCTACCCATCTTTGACTTTGTTAGTTAATGCTTTTTGATTGCCAGAGCAATAACCGAAAAAGGAGGGCATCAATGTAAGGTAATTACCACAAAATACTATGCTACTAATATCAATCCAAGAAGGTACCTTTCCCATTGAGACTGCTATGGAAAGGCGATGGAGCTAGTCTAGAAAGAGTTCAAGGCGCTTGGGCGTTCCAGAAGGTGGAGAAGGGCAGCAACGTGCACGGGAGGAGGAGCTGCCGGGGTCTGCAGGAATCGCGAATGCCGAGGCGAGGGGCCTGGAGCTCAAGGATTGCTTCAGGACAGTAGGTGGTTGGGACATTGCTTGCAGCTGCATAAAATAGAAAGGCGAGTGACGGTACCTACACCGCGTCACTGAGCGTGGGGGTGCCATCGGATGAGTCTTGCACTATATGCATGCAGTTCACAGAAGCCAGCAGAAATCGCGCGCTCTCTTTTTTTTTTTCTCCCTCTTTGCTGTGGTTTAGAAATGGAGTGACGCTTGGCGCTGAGCATTTGGGAAGCCCCTCTGATTTTCTATTAATTGTCATTTTTTAAGACCTCTCTATCTTACTGGTTGCTGTATCCAGGAGCTCATCACCACTAGCGACTGGGAGAAAAGGGAAAGCGAGCTGGATAACTCCTTCCCAGTGGATGGTTCCTGCCCTCATAAACTGCCACAATTCTGCACTCGTGTGCGCTCTAGCGTGGGACCAAAGGTGGACTTTACCTCTTCCAGGTCTTAGTGCCCCCAAGTACCCTGTTTACTGGCAGCATAACGTGACCTAGCATGTTTAAAAGCGGAATGCTTTCCTTAACTACATTGAGTTGATGATAAATGTTTCCAGGAAGTACGAAATGGAGAAGAATCTTTTCCAGGAGAATCACTTGTTTAAGAGTGCGCAGGCTGCAGCGTAGGTGCGGTGCTGCGTGGATTGAAGTCTTGTTTTAGATACATCAGGTGCTGGCATCTCCATCATCTGCTAGTGCCTTATTTTAGTAACAAGGAGATGTGTCATTTGCACGATCATAAATCTCACTGAAAGGATTAAAAGGTATTTGGATGCTCAGACTTACTACGACATAGTGAAGTTGTAGTATTTCTTTACTTGAGATGTATAGGAACAGTTACACATGTTGTAGAAATTATCTTAATTAATTGTCTCATTTAAGCAAGTATGAAATGCTAATCTATGAAATGACTCAATCCCCATTCATCATTGCATGCTGTATAAATCCGGTTCATAACCTTCACCGGGATGGGAGTCAGACAGCACGGAGTTTCAGCAGCCTTGTCCCTGGCAAACCAAAGAAAAATCTTGGTAACAAAAGCAAGCTGGTTTAGCGATAAGCTTCTAATAATTAACATTCTTGAACAAACTATTGAGGAATTAGATGAATGGGCGGATCTGTAGCCAATTCAATAATGACTTTTTGTTTATGTAACTACATCAGCTTTTAGAAGGTCTAAGACAATTTTGGCACGTAATTGACTCCGATGCGATATATTGGAAACAAGGGGCAGATTTGCATTCCTGGATTGAATTTTCCTGGTTCTGTATAATCGAGCAGTGAATGGGGAGATGGTACAAGTGAACAATAAAGAAATAAGAGTAAGGCGAGAGGAACTGGTGCATGAAAGACGGAGGTACTGGGACGGAGAATAGAAGGCAATGGATAAGGATCACAGTTGTAAATGAAACCTATCTGCATGGCTTGGTACCCATTCGTTTTGCTCTCTGTTTTTCAGAGGGAGAAGCTTACTTTCAGTAGCTTTTTTGCTCATTAGACTCTTCGAAATGTCTTTAAACAAAGTAAATTATCTAGACCTTGTTTATCTTGAGAAGGAGCGAGAAGCCGTCTGCACCTTCTTTCCCTTCAGTCACAGCACACCAGAGTGAAGGGCAGCTCTAAATTATGTGCCACGTTGACTGAACTGTAAAAGAACACCCTTGTTTAAAAAAATTATATATATATAAAAAATTGTTCCAAGTTTGGAGCCCGTCTGTTTTTCCATACTTTTCCATCTTTGAACTTCTGTCATTGCCTGTGTAGCGTGTGCTTGGACAGATTGGTGGTGCCCTGAAACACGGTTGCAACCTGGCAGCTCTGCATGCACTCGATGTAAACTTTATCGCTACATACCGTGCTGTATCTTAGAAGAACGATAACTTCTCGGGATCTAAAGCCATGGATTCTGATGTGGAACAGGGTTTCTGTGATGGAGATGATACCATGCTTAACGTACAAGCTAAAGGGTGTACGACATACAGGGCTAAATTTACTAGGGCTGCACACCACCGTTAGTAGTAAGATAAAAATTTCACTATACGCTGAAATCTTGTGTAGATTTTTAGATAGTTAGAGGTAAAAGTAGCTAGAGATAAGATATAGCATATGCAGTAAAATTTAAGAGCTGCTGACTGTTTCGTTCTGGTATTGAATGTCCTTCCAAGAAGCAGAAAAATCTGTATAGCTCTATTTTGACTTCTGCTTTTGGTTGAAACCAGCCCTCCTTCAAAGGTGACTAAAAGCCCATGCAAGTATAAAAGCTCTGGACAAAAGCACACTTTGTGGACGCTACCAGTTTTGCTCTTGAGAGTGTCGTTTTTGAACAAATATCCATAGAAAACGTTGACTTGACACGTCAATGACAGCAAGAACTCACCTGGATTAACCCCTTCATCCAGTTTCACATCTCGGGCTGAAGCAGAAGCAGTATACGCAGCCTGTGGTGGCGGCCTTGCTCCAGTAGCGAAAGAAAGGCACTCCTCTGTTGCTGGGAAGGAGAGGAGATGAAGAAATTGTGATTTGTGTTTCTCGTGAAAACAATGTTTTGTAGACCTGCTTGGGATAATAGGAAATAGGCTTTTTGGAGTAGTACTGAAGAATGGTGCGTCCTGGGCTCTTACAGTGGAAAGTATCGCAAGTTTTGGTTGGGTCAACCATGTGTCTAATATCCAGAAGAAAGTGTGGTATATTTGGTTCTTCAGCTTATTAAAAGACACTAATGGGACACGGCTTTCTTTCTAGTGACCCAAACTCTGCACCCTCGTTGCTTTCTTATTTAACTAGATTAACATAAAAATATCAGGTTTTATTCAATAAGAAGGAAAATTATATTCCTCGAGTGTGTTGGGTTTGAGTGGAAGAGGTACCAAAGGACCTTGTCCAGGTCTTTCCAGAAAGGTTAGGAGTTTTTATCTCCTTGTTGGCACTATTGCTGCTTCTGGACTCTTGGGAAGTTTGGTCTGCAGCTTTCATAGAATCACAGAATGTGTTGGGCTGGAAGGGACCTCTAAAGGCCACCCAGTCCAGCCCCCCTGCAGTCAGCAGGGACATCTTCAACTAGAGCAGGTCGCTCAGAGCCTCATCCAGCCTGGCCTTGGATGTCTCCAGGGATGGGGCCTCCACCCCCTCTCTGGGCAACCTGGGCCGGTGTCTCACCACCCGCAGCATAGAGAACTTCTTCCCAATGTCTAATCTAAACCCACCCTGCTTTCCCCAGGAGCTGAAATGCTGTCACCACCTTGTGACAGGTCTCGGGGAGGCTTCGTCACCCCTGGGCATTCATTCTCCCCTTGATCCAACACAGAAGTAATGCATGTATCCTGAGCTTCCTAACACGCGGTCGCTGGTTCCTGCTCCGTGGTACGGGTTCCTGAGGGTGTTCTTGCAGGGAGCTGCTGCACGCTCTGCTAACGCGGCTGGGAGCAGCTAACGAGTTCGTGCTGACGGGTGATGGAGAGCAACGAGTTTTCAGTGGTTGTGGCAAAGCTTTCTTGGTGTTAGGCACTGAATGTTGAAACGTGTGTATGTGTGTGTTGTGTTTGTGCGTGAGAAAATTGGATTCTGACGACAAAATGCAACGCTACACGGCTCCCCAGAAATACAAGAGGAGCTGGGTTCCACAGAATTTCTTAGCGAGGGAGCTGCGTCTCGTGATCTTGACGACAAAAATCGTGCTCCTGGTCTCATTCTCTTGTTAGTGGTCTTTATGTATGCAATAGTCCCACTGGGTGTGGTGAGCCGGACCAGATTTTACGTGGCGATTCTGTCCACAAATCCTTTCGGAGGATTTGAAAGTGGTAGCGGCAATAATAGTTGCTGCTGATTTTGAAAGAGCGCATCTAATTTTGAAAGCATTTTGCCAGAATACCTGTCCTAACGCGGTGTTAATGTCTTCATTGCTGCTGGTGTTTCGGAGCGTTTGCAAGGCACGGCCTGGCTACAACAGAAGCTCAGCGCAGAGAACTGCGCACGAGAGCGAGCTTGTTGGCTGGATTTCCCTGAGAGAAACTCCAAGGTGCCTTTGTAACGTAACCCTTTATTAATGATAGAAATTGAGTCAAAGGAAAGTATTGCAAGCCACTGAGGTTAACCAATATGCCACTTAAATATAACTGTAGTTTGTGTTATCTGTAACTGAAGAAGGTCATGGGATCTGTCGTTTGCAGTGGGAGTTTGCAGTGCCAACAAATTAGCATCCAAAGCTCTGGCCCCGCATACAGAATCAGGCGATAACTGCAGCCTCTGAAAACTTCTCAAGAGAGCTGCAAGCAGAGAGGAACAAGCTCCCTCACGCTTGTGATCTTACTGTCATTTATTACAACAGCCCCGCTCTTGTTGCCAGCCTTAATGTGCTTGAGAAACTGTCAGCTGAGCCTCGGAAGTCCAAGGGCAGGGGTGGCGATGCCAAGGCGGGCAGTGGGAACCCCAACCCGCGCCCGCAGGCAGCGCCCATCGCGGCGGAGCAGCGCGACGCGGCTCTGGGGGCGAGCGGACGTGGCCCGGCTTGTGGCTTTGAGGATGAGGAAGGCAACAACAGGATAAGCCCAGAAGAAAAAGGCCTTCTGAGAGGCTAGAAAAGGAAACCAATTTACTTTGAGAGCAATGAATTTAAGTGCTTTTGCCCTTTCTTAACAAGACTGGCTAAGAAGGAGAAAAAAAGGGAGAAAGCAAAGTCTCCGTCTTCTTCCCCTCCCCCTTGCAAAATCCTCCGTGCCCTTTTGGCAGAGATCCATCATTCACTTAATGTGTCCTGCTGAAATCAATTCATGTGTCAGGATTTGGAGAGCTAGAACAAAATTTGTTTGCTGATCCCATCCACAGATCACTCGTAAAGGATTCGTAAAGGTTAGTAAAAAAAAAAAAACAAAAAACCAACAAACCCACATTCAATTTACTATGTAATGTAATGCATTAGAAAATGACAGATTCCAATAGGGAGGAGAATAATTCTGATTGCACAAACCAGTTGGTCCAAGTCCATGAGCACCTTGAAACACACGTGGTGACACAAAAGGGGAGTTGCCGCCTTCGGCAGTTGGGAAAACTGCCCTTTTCATGGCGAAAAACTGACGCTGCTGGGTGCGACGGTGAGGCCTTGAGCAGCCACGGCCCCCGCAGGCAGCCCGGCGGGGTGCTGGGGGCACAGCCCATGGCTGCCGAGGAGCTGGCACCGCCGGGGGTGACGGAGCACATGTTAGCACAACAGGAGCGGGTCCCTTGGCCACCGGGCCGGGCTGGTGCTCTGAGCCAGAGCCAGCTCCATCTCCCTGATGTCTGTGGGGTTTGGGAGTGCTCCGGTCTCCTGGTTTCTTCTGGGGCTCGTGCGGAGGAAGCGTCCCATCGCATCCCCCTAACGCAGCAGGTGGGGAATTGTCTCGTCTTCACAGTCCGGAGGCAACCTGTGAAAGGACTCCTGGTTTGGGATTCCCCGGTGTGTGTCCGCACTGACACGTTCAACTAATGTAAACCAGCATAAAACTAACCTTTTGCGTTGTTAAACTTGAAGCGGGGGGGTGTGCGACAAAGAGGAAAACAAAGATTTGGCCCAAGTGTCCCTAACTGTCTGCTGGTGCGATGCTCTCGGGACCCAGGCGTGAGCTGACTTGGCCACGGCGTGCTGTTTTGTCCGCTGGTGTGCTGCGAGGGTTCCCTTTATGCTGTTGCAACAGCTACAAGTAGGACCTTGCTTTTTTAAATTATTCTTAATTGAAACGCAATTAAACGCATTAAATAGAAAGCGGCTTTCGCTAATCTCACGTTTGAATTCAAAGGATTGCTATAAATGTTAGTCAGCAGAGAGCTCAAGAGCATGTAAGCTCGACGAACACCACCCTTCTTGCTTTCCTGCGTTCACACCGCTGCAGCTTCATAGGGAATATTAGATGGGGAGAGCAGAATTATACTTCTTGCAGCTGAAGATCACACCAACTGCGTTAACCTGCTCCCGGACTGATGAGCTGTTTTATAGCCTCCCTGTGTGTAGTTCCTCTGGTAAATAGTGTGGGGCATGATGTCACACTTGCTTAAAGCAATTTGTTGAGTTGTAAATATCACTAATCAATTCCTGTGACTGAATCCCGTGACCTTGGGTGTAATCCATGACAGCGCTGACTTTAATGTATTTTCTAGCCTTAGCAGAAGTACTTTTAGCTGCCCTTTCCCATTAACTTCCCATCTCACTAATAAAATACTAAGAGAATTATATTCACCACTTCTGCCAATTTTAACCGGAAACGATTCTGACGATGGAATATTAAATGTTGCACGTTGACAGATTTGATCTCCCGCTAGCCCTTGCTAGGGTCGGCAGCCACCTCCTCGGCCTTTTCTTAAAGCCAGACATACTTTGCAGCCCCGGGTCATTGACCACCGTTTCAAACCTAAATTTAAGTTGCTTTTTATTTATGCCCAAAGCAGCACAGGGTACATGATCTCGGTCTGCGTGAGGGGTTTTATTGCGAGGCTCCTCCAACTCAAAAACTTCTTTCTTCAAGTCCAGAGTCTCCCTCCTGCCTCCCCCCTCCACCAAACTTCACGGAGACGCTTTGGAAAATGGTTGGTGTTCGTTGCCACTTGGTTGTCTCCTAAGGCAGGAAAAATACTTTTTTCGAGAGGTTTTTGAAGGCCAGTTTTGAGGAGGGTGGTTGAGGCCAGGACACAACAACTATCTGACGGGTGGGTTATTTGCACTCAGAGGGGCTTTTTCGTAACATCTGAGATGATTCCAGTGATAGAGACCCACATCCTATAAATGGAAATTGTCTTCACACGATAGATGACGGGTCAAGAATCTGTGCGGAGCAGCTGACCTGGCCAGGTTTCTCCGAGGCAGGGCTGCTGAGCTCTGACGCCATTGCGTTGCCACGGACCCGCGCCCCGTGTTTGGAGTCAGGGCGAGGCCTCGGGAGCAGAACGTGTTCTGCCAAAATCTCTCTCGCTGTCTTTCCGTAACGACAGGAGAAATCTCTGCGTATTTGGGTTTTCTTCTAGACTTGGGATAGGCGTAGTCGGTAGCAGGTACAGCCTTGTGGGACGCCAGGGCTCTGTAGTTCCCATGGAGATTTTACACTTGTAATTCTCACTTCTGGGCTTCAACTCTCTTGCTGGCTACAGCAAAAATACTCCCTGCTTCGCAACGTCTTGGTGAGAACTTGATGTTGCAAACTTGTCTTTCATCTTTCCCTGTGCTGCTGCCCTACCTTCAGCATCTCCAGGCCTCCCAGCAATTTATTTTTGAGTGTCTTGGCACCGGAGGTTTCAGCAGACGCATCGGGCTCGGTTTGGTGTTGCGAAGGCGATGGGCAAGTCTGCATCTGCGAGGGTCGCTGTGCTGGGTGACGTGGGCGCGTGGGTGGCACGGAACTGCCTGCAAAGGCTGACCAAGTTGTTGGAAAGTTTGTTCCCTAGAATCTGAACTGGAGATAAATCGTACGTGCTGGCTGTAATTTAAATTCAATCAATATTCAGTTAAAAAATAAATAGAAAGCTTTTTAGATCGGTGATGTAAGGGAATGTTGGTTCAAGGAAGTAATTACATATTATGTAGAAAAAGTCAATTTAAGTTCTCAATAATTTACTTAAGTGATTTACTTGACTGATGTGTTGTCCTGACCCAGTAGGGCAGAGTAACAGACACTAAGTTATGGCATAGTTCCAGCAAAACCAGCCGTTGTTACCGTCCGACATAAATCATTACCTACTGTCTTGTTCCAGGTGTACACAGGTGCTATTTAAAAAAAAAAAAAAAAAAAAAGTAGGGACCCTGCTGTCTTTTTCAGGGTGTACACAGGTTCTTTTAAAAAAAAAAAAAAAAAAAAGTAGTGATAAATTTTATGTTTGTAAACATAACTCTGTCAAAACTAATCCTGTTTCTGGCAGATGAAGATGTTATCCGTACCTCTTGGTAAGGCAATATACGTTTTCAGGAAATAAAGTTCCTAGTGTATAATTAGCTAAAATTGGCAGTCCGTAGGGCAGCAGGGGTATGTGCTGGCTTTTAACTGGATAGCTGTGAAAGAGACTGCCCTCCCTGCCAATGCTGCACCTACGCGTGCCGGAGGAATGGCCGTTGGTGTGGGCCGGCGGTGGCCGGGCGAGCGTGGCACCCACCAGCGCTGCTGGGCTCAGCGGGATCAGCTCGCGGCTGAGCCGGCGTGGCCGCCTCCGCTTCTCGCGCTGGGCTGCCATCAGGTCTCGGTGGCTTTTTAAGGATGCTCTTTGGACTTTTCCCAGATTAGATACTGTACATGTGGAAGATAGCGATTTCAATTTGTAGCCATGGCAACGATGCTGGCGAATGCTGCTTTTCTCTTCGCTTGCCGTACCTGCGATACACAGAGTCCGTTTAAAAATCCCCTGTTGTGCCGTGCTCTTGCTTTTAAAGTTGAAAGTGAACTTTAGCCTCTGAAAAGATGAAACCCCGGGCGAATCGCCGGTGCGTTAGGTTGGTGTGCTGGGCTGCTGAGCTTAGTCTTGAATTGCACGAAGTCTAAAAGAACAGCACCGAGTCCCGCATGCTCGTTCCAGGTATACGTGAGACCAGCTGAACCCGGGATTTAATCTACTGCTCGGTTACGCTAGGATGTCTGCTGGTATTCCCGGGTAAAGTTGGGAAGGTGTGATCCGACACGTTAAAAAGCTTCATGCAACCCGTCAGTTACCTGTTAAACACCTAGTGCCCTGTTTTACACGTACTGACGGGTGCTTACAGGCGCAGCGCTAGGGGTACGTCTCCTCTCGTGCCTCTGCGCTGCCTTCGCCGGGCGATGGGGACAGGCGAGGCTCAGGGAAGCGGGCTCAGATGTGGGCATCGGGTCTGGCTTCCCGCGGCCAGCCGTTTGCCACCGGCGCTTCTGAAGCTCCGGTTGTGCTACGGGCTAAAAGAAAACCACCACAAAAAACATGCCAAAAAACCCCACACCAACCAAAAAAACCCTCAAAACCACTCCCCAGTTGTACCCCCTTGAAAACTGACATCGCCTTGGGATATAATTCAATATAATTCAGCGTCAGCACGATCTCCCTGTAATTCCCATGGACTGAAGATCAGCAGCTCTAGAAAGAATATCTGGAAGAAGCGGGAAGCTCGGGACCGAGGAGGAAAACCAGACATATGGTAGCTGGGTGGTGAGCAGCAAAATATAGGTGCGGTCTTCATTTAAAAATAATGGTTTTGCAAGCATAACGTGAAAATGCATGTTAAAGATATTCAAACTGAGGGCACGTGCGAGCCAGTAAGCCACCTGGGGGAGGGGAGCGTAACAAGCGTTGAGAATGGAGCAAAAAGGGCTCCTGACCATTTCCCACGTCTGTTCTCCCCGTAATCGGTAGCTTAACATTTCTTGAGCGTGGTTATGTAACTAGATCATTAAATTAACATTTGGGATCTATTTACTGGGACAGAAAAACAATGCACCTATGACCTGTTGTGGGCTGGTTTTAGGTTTCAAACTCCAACAGTAATTGTGGTCGGTAAACTTGCAGTTAAATTAACACGGTGAAATAGTAGCAGCGTTTTGCGTTTTACAGCTAAGAATAGGTGTTGAAATTAGTTCTCAAGGAATTAACCAGAACTTCAGTCCTTTCGGGTCTTCGGTCTCTTCATAAAGCCTATAAATACCACAGACAGGGTTTATGTCATTAGTCTCTTAATGTTATAAACATTTAATGAAGTTAAATTTGAAGTACAACACATTGTAAAATCGATCTGCTCTTGCCGGGGAGACAAAGGGAAGAAAATTGTTTGAGTCATGTGGAAAACAAATTAAGAATTATATTCACTTAACTTTGAGGTGGATGAAAAATCACGACCAAGACAGATAGACCCATCCTATTTCAAAAGAAAGCAGGGAGCGGGGGAACCTCCCCCTGTTAGATGCCGTCCGACATGCATTAATACCACCGTCGGTGGCAGGCAGCCCGAGATGAATCACCAGGGGGATGACAAGTAGCGCTTTCCTAGAAATTGGAGGAATTTCACTCTAAACGTCGCAGCTCGGATGCCGCTTCCGTAAAGTAGCTACTTTAGCAGCTGGAGATTGCAGGGCTTTTGACCACATCTCGTCACTCTGCCGCCCGCACTTAACGTAGCGGGGGGACGTTCACCTGCTCCCGGCGTTGCTCCCTTTTCCTCGGGCATGGCATGCCCTGTTTGGCTCTCGAGCGCGGTGCCGCGTTCTTGGGCTGGAGGACAAAGCTATTCCTCCTCCAAGCTCCTGCAAAGGCTTTCCTATCGTGGGCTTTCTAAGGAATACGCTGGAGCGCGAGGTTCTCTCTCCTTCCACGGAAGTGGGAGCAAGGGACTTTCCTGGCAGCCAAACCTGTTTCCTAGCGTGGTTTAACTACGCCTAGTGTCTCCTCAAAGTGCTAAGTGGGAAGAAAAGAAAGAAATAAAAATAAATAAAACCCTATTAGCAAAGGATTACTGTGTAAAAATCTAAGACAATGAAGAGGAAAAGTGAAGGGGCAACGGACATGTTAAAACGCTGCAGACAACAAGCTGCCCAGGGGAAAGTGTATTTGCTCTTTCTTTTTAAAACTCGTTATTTATTTTCTCTATTCTTCGGGCCTAATGTCTCACTAATGAATTCCAGGGGGATTTTTGAATCATGGTGATATCATGGGTTAAACCCCTTCTCTACTTTTTGAATGTAAATTCTTTTTGACATTCTTACTTATTGCGGAGCATTGACTTCTTTCCTACAACAAAACCAAAGGCTATTTGGTTTTGCATAGTTAACATTTTGCTAATGGGTCGCCAAGATTCTCTCAGCAGCTCAACAACATTTTCTAAAGCCCACTGGCGTTGTTGTAGCAACTGGTGGCTGATCTGTGAATAAAGCAGATGTCATTGTGGCAGGATAAAGGGAGAATAATCTATCACCCAGCCACTACCACTCCTGCCCAAACAAGTCATCAAAATGACAACTTTGGTGTGCAGTCATTAATTAAGGTCTGTGTATCACCTCATCTCATCTCATCTCGTGTTTAGAGACGCCAACGTTATAAACGCGAGGAATTTCTCGGCCCCTCGCCGTTGCCTCGCTCCTGGAGGAAGCGCCGCTAGGATGTGCCGAGGCACTCATGGTTTGCCAGCTTCCTTTTAGGCTTTGATGGATTTTTGCGCTTTCGTCCAAGTTGGTCTGGCCTAAATAAACACAATATATATTCTGGGAAGTTTTTTTTCTTTACGGTTTAATCTGAATTCAGCTCACGTGGCTTGTGACTAAAGATGGGCAAGCATCAAAATATCCTGACTGGTACCCAAGCTGAGTACAAAAGGAGAGACAGAAGCAGATAAATTGCCTTTCTAACTTCTCGGAAGGGCTTTAATCCATTTATTATTTTTTTTAGCGTCTATTCTAACTCTCACAATTTGTACTTAGTTGGTACAACTCATTGACCCGAGTGAGTCACCTCACGTCCCCCTCTTTTGGTGGCGGAAAATACGGCGTGGTTTAGCACTGTCCTATTAAACGCTTTCCATTAGAATATTTGTTAACTTTTTAATATGCCTTCAGTGATGAAGCCTCACAGCAACTTGTCCCCGCTTTATGGAGACCCTCAGACTTTGCGCTGAGTTTCCGCTTGCCAGAGGCTGCTCGTTCCCCCTGCCCAACTGCTCTCCACATCTTCGGACTACCTCCTGTGTCTCACGTCTTTCTTAATCCTTTGACTTCAGGAGACAAAACACGCGACCAAGTTTCTATGATTTCCCTGGTGCGTGACTCATACTTAATGGGAGGCTGTATTAATTACCGTGTGCTTGGCATTTAATGAGGTTGAGAAGTAGTCTCCGCGCTTCGGCTGTACGGCACACGCGCTGAACCGGCTACACGCGGCGAATGTATTTCCAGAACGCTAAAATCTGGAGATGTATTTTATAAATGGAGGCAAATCAGACCCTGGTTGAGTTCCTTAAAACAGGATGGTAAAAGCTGAGAGATCTGGGCCGTAGTCCTAATTCTTTCACAGGCTTCCTTTGTGCCCGCTGGCCAACCCTCTTGTGCTTTGTGGCTCCTGATTTCCTGTCTGTGTGCGGGGATAATAGTGGCCGGCTGGGGCCAGGCTCAGCCCAGAACATTTCTTGACACCACAGCATTATAAAAGACCAAAAGGAGTTATCCTGATTTTTTTTTTTTTAAATATATGAGAAAAACTTTTTTTTTTTTTTGTTTTTGGTGATAATTTATATGTCTTCTGGTCCCGTGTGATGGCGTTATGGTCTAACCCCTACCTGTACCTTCTCTGGCCTTCATCAACTTCTTTCTCAAGGTGCCAGATATTTAATATCCTCTGTAGTTTAAAACAGTGCGGATTGAATTTCAGTCGTTCCAAAATAACCTGGTTGTGGCCAGATGCGGTGCCCATAGTGCATCTTTCTGCGGCCCCATGTGAAAAGTTGCTAGGAAAGAAATTAAGCGCGAGAAACAGCTGACAAAACAGGTTTCTTGGTGGTTCAACGGAAGAAATGTTTGGATTTGGCTTGAGCCAAATGAAATTGCACTCTGAGCTGTGTACCAACGAGGCAGCCTTAGCTTGGGCTGAAACCTGTCCCTTTAGCTAAGCCCTTTCTGCGCTCCCTGGTAGACTCAGCAGAGTGCTTTCCATGCTCTGCATTTCTCAATGGTTTTCCTTCCTATGTGGTTTTTCTTCTGTTTTCCAAAGCATTTCTGGGCTGCACCCTACCTGTCATAGGCCATCGCTTTCTTTATCTGTGTCCTAGGTACGCTAGCTCTTGTCTGAAGAACTACTTTTCTCTGACCACGCTAAAAAGCAGTCTGTTGGAGTTTGGTAGAAATTTTCTGCAAGATACTGTTGGCGTCACTGGAAGGGTCTCCGTGCTCCACGGCTGGAATGAGTCGAAGTGTGTGCTAGTAAAATGTAAAACCTGGGACAATCCCAGCAACCTCCCTGAAGGACTTTGATTTAATTTATTCTGTAAGTTCTCTGGGGCCAAAAATAAGTTGGGGTGGGGGGTGGGGGGTGTTGTCATTAAGTGTTATGGCATTTACGGGCTCTTATTGTGTAAATAATAAAAGGATTTCAGGATAAAAGAAGAAATGGTGTAAAGGATCCAGGAGCGAATCTGTCAAACTAATTTGTAAAATCTTAATAGTTGAAGCAGTGTTTGCTGACGTGGTGTGAGTGAAGCAAGCTCGATAACATTGAGATAATAAGAAAAATCAGTGACTGGGAGAGGGTTGTGAACAACGAGTGAACGTGAGCAACCAGCAACGTTAAGCACTGTCTGTGGTACAGGCCGTGCGAAGTCCCATTTAAATCGAGGAGTCTGCCTGGTGAAGAGCAAAACGCAGCACTCTCTCTTTACAGGTTTTGCTGCGATTTCTCACGCAAGTTTAGGCAGTTAGAGAACACCTCTTCTGGTCCCCTCTCTTTAACTTTGCTTTAAATAACCATCAGCGCAGCTTTCTCAGTAATACTGAAAAGGCGAGTTAGGAGAACGTGGTGCAGTGGATGACTGGAGTCATCCCTTATTTGTTGTACTGGTCTGAAAAAGGAAGGGCACGCTGTGAGAGAGGATGAATGGTTTTTCGTGTTGAGTGTCCTCCTCCGCTATTGTATCGTAGCCCCACATACGGACCGAAAATCAAGACACACATCGGTGTCTGGGAATGGATCGGAGAGCTTACGAACGCGCTGTGGAGGGCTAAAACTCCCAGTTCTTGGAGAGAAAAAAAATAACAAGCACATACAGGCTGCAGGCGGGCCTGCTGGTGGAGATGGGAGAGAGAAGCACGGCAGTAACAGAAGGTTGTGCATAATGTGTTGTTCCCGAGAAAAGCTTCTGTGCGTTCTTATAAATTCGAGTTGGCCCAGGTTTGCTGTGCTGGTAGGATCGGGCATGTGATGTACTGCCAGGGAATTCTTCGTATCAGCAAGCCCCAAATCAGCCGTGGATGTGGGATGGTATATACAACGCGTATTTTGGGGGTATAGGGAAAGGATGCAAACTAGTGTAGGAAACGCGAAAATGAGGGTTACGTTTTCTGCTAAGAGTTTGGCTACGTGTTAACAATCATAGGAAAGTGATGCAATTTTGATATCATCCTCTTTACCTTATTTTGGGGGCTTTTTGTGTACACACACAATCCTGGAAACTTTTC
Source organism: Rynchops niger (assembly GCA_013400035.1). NCBI lineage: Eukaryota > Metazoa > Chordata > Aves > Charadriiformes > Laridae > Rynchops > Rynchops niger. The sequence goes on along the minus strand of VXBH01007623.1, from coordinate 324,401 downwards.
TCTCCGGTAAATACAATGTCATCTTCTCCCAGAGATGTCAAACCTGTTTACAAAGGAGGCATCTTTCCTACCAAGAGTGTGATGCGGTGACTTTGCTAACAGAAATACGAGATCAAGGTAAGGAGTTCTAGGAAGCTGAGAGCACCAGTAGTACATACAGTGTGCTACGCTTAGAAATGGGATTTCTCTGGGACTTGCTTTACCTCGCGATTGAAAAGTACATGATATGTGCCACTGACGAATCTGTAATTGTGTAACAGCAACAAAATGGAAAAGTCAGTAATTTCACACAACTCCAAAGCATCAAAAGAAGCCTTTAGGGGTTTATAGCATCGCCTCTGGTATCACAAAGTTCTGATAGCCTCCTTCAAACACCCGGAGTCCTTTACATCCAACTGCATCTCTCCATCACTTGGACTTAATCGTATGTCATTAAGTGTTTGTTTTCAGAGGAAGGATTCCCTTAATTTGTGTTCCAGATTAAAATCCCACCTTTGAGGAATTATTGGTATGATTTTTAACTAGAAGAACGTGAATTGGGTTGGAAATTTAGGTCATTGCCATGGTGACAACGATCTGAAATAACCACGAATTAAGGGAGGGTGTTTTGGAATCGAAACGAGCTTCATCATCTGAAGCGCTGCCGTGTGACAAAATTCCTGTACTTGGTTCAATTTTGGACAGTTTTGGGACGCTTAGGCCTGACCGGGACTGTACCCCTGTCGGCTGACAGCAACAGTGTCGGGCAGATTTGGCCAGCCCCGTCGAGGCGCGTCAGTGGCTGCGGCCGCGGTGTCGGCCTACCCGCGGCGGAGTTGGAGAGCTTCGGTTGGTGATACAGCCGGGGGTTACGAGCTGGGGGCGCTGGCCTGTATTAGTTCATACGCTCATTTTGGACGTTCATGGTGCGTATTTCCTGATATCTGTTGTAGTGATGAAGGTAAAAAGGTTGTCAGAAATACTTACGCTGAATCTTAATTTGAATATGCGCACCCTGACGGCAGTCTGTGACGCTTCTGTATTCAACAAACTGATTTTTAAGCGTGGTCAGTTAAAAACAATTTTGTAATCCCCAAGATAGTTCATTAAGAGCCTTGTGTAATATGGTACGTGTCCACTTATTTTCCTTTCCTAAGTAATTACGCACCCTTACAATAACTTCACCAAATGAGCCGCTTCAGAGTACATTTTAAGGATGTTTTCAGTTTAATTATCACTGTTGAAAGACATATCTCCATTAGGTTTGCGCACACATGGCAAAGAAAGCTACATTTTAGGTAGGTACTTGTGAGTATTGAAGCTAATTTTATTCAGGACAGTTGTCCTTTTGAAACGGTCGAGAGGGAAACTCCTTCAAACCTGCTTAGGAATCCCGAGGCAGAACCGCTTCGTTTCCATGAATCGACGCTCCGCTATCAAATAAGGAAGTGAGATTTCACGAATAATAATTCCCCAACTGGCAACGCTTGTTCTCTTATGCTTCCTACTCCTCTCACTCTTCCTCCTTCTTGAACGCACGTTTTCTTTAAACGCCTCGGCTAGGTTATTAACGTGGACAGCAATCGAGCGCTTCCCTTGGTGAGCAGAGATGAAAAGATGTATTTGCTGTTGAGAGCTGTATCGTTCTGCACTTGCGCGCGCTTCACTCCCATTGTGTGGTTCTTCACCAGCTCAAAACAGAGCTCTTCTATCCCTGCGGACAAAGAACAAACTGTTGTCGGGGGCGGGGGGAGGAATATCCACAAAACCGTAAATCTTTTTCCTTCTCCTGTTTATTCTTCAATGCCATTCAAGCCCGTTTAGAGAATGACCGATTAACTCCAGACTCATGGCAGATTCGGCTGGGCCAGATTTCTCCTATCTATAATGACACGGCTGGATGTCCAGATACTCTCTAGTGGAATGCAGCGTTTGGTTTTCCTTGCTCTTTAATTCAGAGTTCCCGAACTGCTATTCCAGTTATCGAACACAGCAGCACTTTCATTAATGCACTGATCACCAGCGATATTGTAAAATATAGGGAAAATGTGTACCAAATTCATTTCATTGCGCATCCAGTTCTTTATTATGGTGAGTGAAACTGCTTAAAGATATTTGTCCTTCAGTATTTAATCTGCTAGCTGTACATTGCCCATCGCTGCATACTGAAATATACAGGAAGCAGGAGTCTTACAGATTACTTTTCTATGGTAAAAACATGCTGCAAAAGTAATAATTTGTAAAATAACTCTAATCAGTGAAGAAAACACACTTTTGACTAGGATATGGCATCCACTAAGTAAAAAACCAATACAAACTTGGGGGGGGGGGGGGGAGATTCCAAAATTAAATGTTAGATCTGAATTATTTAACCATAATACAGTGTTGTAATTAACGTCCGTAGTGTGTGTACTTCGTTGCTTTCTACGTCTCATCAATTCGTGACGTGTGGAATTTAGAAGAACTAAAAGCAGCGGCTCGGTTACCCCCCAAAATTGCTTTTACATTGACGAGTCATCAGTTTGAAAGTAAATTATGTTAAGGAGTTTACTTTGATATCTCGTGCTGGTGTCTGAGTTGCGTAAAAATTCTCTTTTGTGTTAAGTGGCAGGTCTGCAGAGAAACTGTGCGTTTAATCCTAATTGTACATGGCTAGGATCGGGTACTGCAGGGGCTTGTGTTCTTCCGGAAATAACGCATAGACAAGAAGTGAGTTAAAAAAAAAAAAAAATTTACCCTGCCACATTCTGACCAGTTCTAAAAGGTGAAGTTGTTACAACGAAACTTTGCGACATCTTTTTGTGATACTTCTGTTTACTTTCTCGCAAAACTTTCTCTGTTTTCGCCGTCTTAGGGGGGGAGTTTGGCCTCGGAAATATCAACGGCCGCAAGATATGTCTGTATCATCTACGCCGTGTAACGCTTGCTGTTATCAAGAGGAGTCAGGGAAAGGCACAGCCGGTGGATGGGGGCTTGTTTCCTTTATGGGTGCCCCTCTCGGCCTGGACGCTGGCGTGAGATCCCGCAGTAGGGAAGAACCTGGTCTGTCCCAGACAGAACATGCAATGCCATCGCTAGCGCTGGGCCATGTTCCTTACCCCATGCAAAACAAGATAAAAACTGGATTTTTAGTTTTATTTTTTTTTATCAGTCACGAATGAATCGAGCACCAGGAACAGAGTGATTCCAAAACCAGGGAGATATTCTTTACCACTCAAATAGCTGAAGAAAGTAGCAGCGATAAAAAGGAAATACCGAAAAGGCAACGCCAAATGGCTTAGCCGGGCTCTGAAAAACAAGTGAGCGGTCTTTACGTTTGCCTAGATGTTTTTTCTGGATTTTTGAGCTCTCTGGCCTTTTGGGGGGAAAGAATAATGTAAATGCCAAAAAGAGCTGGACAAAAAGTAAGCTTTGTATCCTGTCTATGAGAGTCAGACGATGTGTGTCATGATAGTTTTTACAGTCGTAGTCTACAGTCTTGCACTGATTGAAATCAAATTTGACAGTAACACAATATAGAGGTTTAACTGACAGCACACACAGCACATTTGCTCGTCGTAACGCCACAGTTTAATGACTGACGCATGTGGGAAGCTAATTCAGATTTTTTTTTTTTTTTTTTTTCCTTGAATGGGATAAACGAGCATCCAGTTAATACCAATCATGAATTCAAGCCATGTGACAAAATTGATGCTACGTACCCTGTTCTTGTTCTGCATGTTCTGCAAATCGGGCTGCAGGAAAAGCGCCGGTTTGTACACACATCCGGAGAGAAAGTTCATTCCGCTTTCTGACACATCCACCAATTGCAGCTGAATGTGTCCAGCTTGCTGCTCTTGTGTCCACAAACTAATTACCCTTTCTCTGTTAAATAGCCTAAGAATTACAAATTGTATGCCTGTTTTGAGAAAAAGTACAGGTTGAACAAGCAGACGTAGTATAAATAAAATATTTATATAAAAATAGTCTCTTACAAAATATACTCTCTTATCCTATGGTTGATTTTTCCAAAAGATGGAAGTTTGTCTGGATTTTCTTATTTTTAGGCATATTCCAAACAGGATTTTATTAGCGCTTCTTTCTTTAATGGAAGAAAATAAACAACAAACCAACCTGGTAAAGATTTGCAACCCCTACCGCTTGACTTTTGTTCCAGACAACTAGCAGCAAACAGGAAAAAAACCCCCACAAAACAAAACAAAAGGAAAAAACAAACAAACAAAAAACAAAAAAAAACCAAAATAACCCAAAAAAATAAAAAAAAAACACAAAAAAACCAACCGAAACCAAAAAAACCCCCAAAACCAACAGTGTGTGTTTGTGTATGTACATATATATAAAGATGCCAGCTTTTGTACTTAAACGTCTAGTACTGTAGAACATATCCTGCAAGTCCAACTAACAGAAACATCCTAGTTAAGAATAATATATACAGCTCCGGTTTTGCCTTGCTGTTTCTACAAAATTATTCCACAAAGAAAGCCAGCTATCTACTTTAATTGCAGAATAGTTCCCAAACCGTTGGTAGAGTTCTTTTTAATTAAATAAATTAATATTAGTTTTATCTGAATAAATTGTTAAATATTGCTATTATTATGCCCAAGTGTCCCAAATCCCTGTGCTAAAATCTGCAGCGCGCGCACACACACACACACACAAAATAGGCAGGTAAAGCGGTGTCTACAGAAAACTCCCAACAGTTCTACTCGCCGTCGCGAGCGGTATGGAGGAAGGGGAAAGATGGGCAAGACCAGCAGAAGCTTTTCGCAAGCGGAGAAGCCTGAATCGGCGTCATCCGCACGCTGACGCGGGCGAGTCCCGGGGCGCACTGTCCATCCCGTCCTGTGCAAAACCCTTTCTGGAGGATTTCTCCCCTCCCCCTCCCCGCTCCTTATGCCGCTGAAGTTTTCGACCATCTTTTTTCCAAACCGCGAGTTAGTTGCCGCGCTCAGAGCTTTTTTTTCTCTGGCGGGCGGCGCTTCACAAGGCAGTCAGTGCTTCTTGCTTTAGAGGCGCAGATTAGCCGAGGTGATCTTTTTCTCTCTCGGTTTTTTTGGGTGTCAGGTGGCTCGGGGTGAGGTTTGTTTGTTTTTGTTTCTTGGCTGACTTTCCTAACGAGTCTGAAATGGGGATGCAATGAAACGCGAGAAGACAAGCGAGGGCTCCATTCATCAGCATTTCTTCTGGGAGAGCAGGTCTTTCCTACAGTCCGGCGTAGGTACGTTGAGTGCATGTGCAAATGTATTCCTGGCCAGGGACGTGTCACCCTGCCCAGCCGCCTCCTCACTTACAGGTATACACTTCTGTTCTTTCACTGCACGTGTTGCATTTCACATAGCAGCACCAATGAAATTTGCAGTTGCACTGCCACACGCGCGAGTACTGGTGTGTGTTGTAACCTCGGCCGCAGCACATCAGGTCGCAGCCGTTGGACTGCTGGGCTGTCTTGTTGCACATCCTTCCCTGCGTTCCCACGCTGCCGGTGACAGGGTCTTCTTCACAATAATTGGGGGATTTTTCTATGTACACTAAATCTGTATCCATGGGTTTGCGATAGGAAAGCGGCTTCTTTATTTTGAGGAAGGTTGGACGCTTGTTACGACTCGCTCTCACCGGTTCGACTTGAACGGCTTCGTTGTATTTGTCCTTAAGGATGTAGCCCAGCTCCCGGAATTTAGGCAGGGTTGTCCAGCATGTTTTAGTGGTACAGGATCCCGAGACCCCATGGCACTTGCACTCTAACTTCATGTTTTCTTCCAGAATCTGTATTTGGAAGAACAAAGAATGATGCGTTAATACAAACTGGTCTCTTCAAAAAAACAGGGTTATTTGCCGCACGCTGAATGACAGTCACGGATGGGTTTGCTCTCCAGCATGAGGTGCCACCAGTCGTAAGCCTGGTTCCCACCAAAGCTGTGGGCTTTGCTTGCCTGGTGGCACTGTTGTCCCAGGTAGCAGATGCTCACCAGTGTCAACCGAGTTCTGCCTGCAAAGCTGACTCCCCATTTGCGCTTGGAGTTAAGCGGGGAAGGTGACTTTGCCTAATTTCACAGCCCACGGCCCAAAGGTAAAACGGGACCCTCCTTAACCACAGCTTCTCTCCGCTTCCGTTTGCAATATGATCGTACATCCGTGCTTCGGATGTGTCAGTTGCAATTTTTTGGCATATGGCAGTGAAATTAGGACCCGGCAGAAACTCACACCTTTACATGAAATGCCGCGTGCAGAACGCTTTGAAAGTTCAGCGACAGGTAGTAGAACTTGATTTTTGTAAACAGAGGTTCAAAAGTGAACGGCATTTCAGTTCTTGACCCTGAAAATGACATCAGCTGGTGCAAGGTGTGAACCAGCAGATAAACTCTGTCAACGCTTATCCTCCTGTTGGTCTCACCTGTTCTAAATGTTGCGAGTCAATGCTCCAACTTGGAAATCTAAGTATTATTTTGATATACCATAGTCTTAATTTCTTCCCGCTTCCCGGAAGGTTTGAAGTGTTTTGCCCCCTCTCATGTGGGTAAAGGAGCATGCAAAATGCCCCAGCTACTTTGCAAGAAAACTAGGTCTGTCTTAGAGCATAAAGGGTAAGAGTAAAGGTGAAGAATTGGTTTCACGTTTTGCCAGCAATTCTTGTTAAAAGTTTTCTGCTTCCTTAGTACCATAAAAGCGTCTCCAACACCTCAACATCATGGCTTGCCCCACCCTGTCTCCTGTTCTCTTGTTTGTAGGGGTCTCTCCTGCTTACGCCCGAGTTGTCACTACTTTCCTTTTGAAGATAACAAGCTTCATCTTCCCTTCAACCTCCACGTCCCTTGAAGCTTTATCCTGGTGTCTTCTCCCTCCCACTGTTTGTCTACCAACCCAGGCTTTGCCAAATAAACCTGGAGACCAGCTTCGTCCCTGCTGTCGGTCCCGAGCCCTATAACTGACCTCGCTTAGCAGCTACATTGGGTTAATGCTGGAAAACATACCTAATTCCAGCAATTAATTTCCCCCTGGCCTTTGCTTGAAAGAGAACAGAATAATTTTGATGATTAAATTCTGCCTAACCCGGCAGATACCAGCAGTGGAAGGCACAGCCCAGAGGGATTATCTGGGTTCAGGGAGTGGCCACATAATTTTTCCCCTGAGAAACCCCAGCTGATCCAAGCCTGGGCAGCCCGGACGGCTGGAGGGAGGTCAGTGGTAGGGAAATTTGAATTAACCCTTTGCTACAACACCCCCCCCACCCCCAGCCCCGGCCCTTCGGTTTTGGATGTTTGGAAAACTTACCACGCAGACACCATCACCGGCTGCTGCTGACGATGGCAGCCTGCGCTGAAGGGACCGAGTCCAGCTGGAAGGCTAGACCTGTGTGTTGGGACCTGGAGACTAAAATCTCAGCGTCAGCTGGGGGTGGCAAGGAGAAAGAGCCCGTCTTGAGTTGTGGAGCCAGCAGATAAGCAGTGCGCTAACACTGGCCAGCATAGCTCCGTCCTCTTCTTGGCAGCCTTAAAACAAGTAATCTAAAGACTGCACGTAGTAGCTTATTATTCCTGTACCTTTTGGTCATGAGGCCGTTCCCGTGTCACCCGGGCACAGTAATCGCTATTGCCCCACCACAGGATGGTTTGTAGCTGCATCTTTACTCGGCGTTCTTCCTCTGCCCCTTTTCAATCAGTTATTTCAAAGGCATTGAAATGGCTCTATCTGTATTTTAGTCTACGAGTGAAGTGTCAGCACGTGTGGTCTGAAAACAGGATTAATACCCCTAGAAAGGACAGGCCCGAGATTTTGAGTTTGACTCGGTGTATACGAGGTCACCTTATATGCTACTGTTTCTAAACTAGGTGTTCAGGCGCGCTGTCTAATGACTGCCGCACAGCCCAGATGTGAGACACTTTTATATTCATAAAATATCTATCACTACATCTTAACCTGCAGTTCGGCTCAAGCTTTGGCTTACATTTGGCATTATCTTGTTATCTTGCGTTTCTCTCTCAGCCACTGCATACTTCTTTTATTGCTCACTCATTCATAAGGTAGTACCCTTAGAAGATAGATGAGGAGACTGAAAAGGAGTTATAGCACAGAACCGGAAAAATAACATAAATTCTTTTAGCCTCATTTGTACCTTTTTAAAAGCTCTCTTTTTTAATTTGAAACTAGCCAGGGATGCATTTCTCAGCCTTAATTCAATCACTGCCCTTGTTCAAGTAGCTGGCCTTATATCCTGGTACCATGTTCAAACTTGCTCAACAAAATATTTCTAACTAACTCGCCTTCCATCAGGACCCGCCAAATTGACTTGAAACATTTATACAAAATACATCATGGCTGAAGTGTCATCTATCCAGGTAGGGCTTTTTTTCCCCTGCAGTGCAGTTGAATAGCCTAAATTGCCCTTTGGTTTGTTTCATTAACGTCCCATTTGCAGCCAGCAACCTCTGAGAGCGTGAGTAGCTCCACTGGAACGAGCCGAGCAAGTGGCTGGAGCAGTTCAGCAAGAGGGTGGCCTCGTGTCCCGTGCTGGTCTCCCGCCCCGGGTAACACGATGCCAGCCAGAACGAGCTTCTGGTTTTCTGGTCTCCGCTAAGGCTGGGCAGGAGCAGTTAGGATAAAAAGGTCTGGTTTTGTCTGAACATGAGAAGTTTGAGCAATCCTGGTTGAGCCCAAGTTCTAGGGGTGCTTCTTAGTTGACCAAAACTGCTTGGAGGGGGACAGAGGAGGCAGAGGGATGAGAAAGAGCTTTGCCTTTTAATGCTGGTCTCATTTCTTGTGTAGATAGCACTTCCTAAGATTTACTGGCTAACCCTCCCTTTTCTCTTCGCACTTGTTGGGGGTGGCGTTCCCGATACGCTCTGCTAAAATCGCTGCGACACGTCTGCCTGATTTGGGTCCACCACACACTGCAGCTGAACTTCCCCTTCCCGTCCTGCCTTTTCTAACCCAGCCTCTCCGCCGTTCGCTCACAAACCCTTTTGTTGGTTCTCTCCTGGTATACATACATCCTCCTCGCGGGCCCTGTCTTTCAGCGCGGTGTTCTGCAAATTCAGCCAGAGACGAATGGACCCTATGGCTTTTAGAAAACGGGCTCCATGTAACTTGAACCGTCTGTCCTCGGCAAAAGCAAAAGCCTGCAATGGTGATTTGATAGTTTTATTGTACTGTGATATCAGGTGCCTGGCCTATTTGTTTTGCATTAAAATATGTGGACGGTGGTATTTTAATGCCGTTACGTTATTCTAGTAGCCTCTGATAAATCAGTGCCTTTATAGATTCAAGACGAGAATCGAAAAGAGAAGGAAGAAGATAAACTAGGGGATTCTCTGGGTAGGGGCAGGAGTCCTCGGTCTTTCCCTTGGTTTCCGTGAGCTGAAATAAGTGCTCTGCCCCTTAAAAACTCAGTCTGTGTTAAAAACAGAAAACGTTCTTCACCTTTCAAGATCAGGATTTGTTTCTTTGAAGGTATTAGCCAGCAGCTCACACTTTTTACATTAGATTAAAACTTTCTGTACATTATAGACTGACTTTTCCTAAAACGTAAGAGCCTGAAGGGCACAAAATTTAAATCCTAGATCCTCTGTTCCTTACCAAATGACCATATCCAGCTCCGTCAGTCATGGAAAGTAAATCTGTATGCACCAGTGAATGCTCTGAACTGGATTAAATGCGAACAAAGAGCTGGAGTTCTTTTAGCTTTGTCCACTTTTTCTTTGAGCTCCTACAGTAAACTGTCAGTACTTGTTTTTCTCTCTCCCTCTCCCCCTTGCCATTAGCCTCTGGGAAATAGTTTGTGTGAAGCGAGCTTGCGCTGGCTCTCTCCATTGATGTTATCTTCGGATATAGTACCTTTGGGCACTGCCATAAGGAACTTAACATGTTTTTTCTTCGCCTTTAGTTTTGCAGAGAATGCGTAGGGTGCGTCACGCGAGGGTGGCGAGCTGTAGCTCAGGAGAACCCTGCAGCCCGGGAGCTGCATGGGCTGGTACCAGCGCTGTGGTCCTGCAGCGGGCAGGGTGCCTGGTGCTGGGACCCTGCCCGAGCCCACAGTCCCGGTTTCCCGTGAAACCAGGAGAAAGGGCTGGCTGGTGCGACTGGAGCGGCTGTTGCTGCCCTGCAGGCGCGTCGGAGGTGGGACGGGTGCTCGGGTCCGGGCAGACGGAGCGGTGGTTGTGTGGCTGGCGTGCTCAGAAACTCTGGTCACCCTACGGCGGTGGTTTGTCTCGGCTCAGTGTCTCTGCCACCCGAGTTAGTCAGTGGTCTGCACCTCCCTGGGCTTCCAGCATCTGAAGCCAGCTGACTTTTCCAAACGCAGTCTGGGAGCCCACGTGCCCACTCTCATGGGGTCAGGTACGGCACAGCCCTGGGTTTGGTCACCAGAACACTAAAACACTCAATGCCAAAGCTGTCCTGAAGGCTGTACAACGTGAAATACAGCGACCATCGCACCTCCGGTGCATTCCCTTTCACCAGTGGGATTTCCCACGGAAAGGCAGTCCTGCCTCCCGGTCAGTACACTCCCAACCCCGTGCGGCCTGAGGCCAGGGACCCTTGGCTGCACCATCAGAAATACCTCAGGCTCCAGTCTACCTGCGAAGCAGATGCAATTAGTGAGACAACAGACACTGATTCCTACCCCAGCAAGGCCATAATCTCTCCTAATTTTGTCTGACACCAGATCATCTGGGTCAGGAAATACCTGTCTCCTACAAGTGCCTGCACATATACTTGCACTATAGGTCAAAGAAAACACAACTACTGGCAAACCAGGAGTGATTTTTTTTTTTTTTTTTTTCCCACTCCAGAGAAGAGCACAGCAGGGCTTGGAGACGCGGTCACAGCATTTCTGTGGGCTGGAGAGGCCAATGGACAGATGCAAACGTGCCCCTTTCGGCTTGCGGCAGAGGAGGATTTATGATTTCGGCTACTTTCAGAGGCAACTGTAGCTGTAAGACAAAGCTCCTCAGACTTCAGGAATGGGGTTAGAATGGCGGGGTTTGCTTTTGAAGAAGGAGAAGAAGGACTCATTAAGTAAAAATACCGTTTTAAGCTGCTACAACAAGGCTATGAAATATTTGGTCTTTCAACAAATTCACTTATTTGAGAACCAAACCATAGCTAGTGCAACCGCCAGGGAGGCATAGCGCGAGGCCAGGCATTGCAGAGGGCAGTGGGGGTAAGATGGATTTGACAAGCAGTTAAAGGACTATGTCTAATTCAAATGACTATGAAATGACTCTGCCGCTTGTTTTACTCAAGTGCGACAGTGATCTCAAAAAGACGCTACTGTTTAAGTAACTAGTAGGACTGTCTTAACACCAGAGCTCTGGAAGTTGAGGGAAGCGGCAATAATATTTGGTGCTTTTTCATTGGAAAACAAAACCGAGCAGGAGAGAGCACAAAAGAAGAAACGCCGCTGTTAAAGCCAAACCCTATGAAATCTTTTAAGAGCTGTGAGAAAGAGCGTAATAAAAAGTACCCAAGTGCAAGTTTAAAGTTAGCAAAGGCATACTGAAACAGAAAAGGTTATTTCCCATCGTTAGATGTTCACTAACTGAGCTGTCGGAAAACGCGTTCCGTAGAAAGGTGACATCTCTTGCATTGATACCCTACGGCAAACGGACCGCGGATGGGTTTGGAACTGGTTGTGTCCCCTGTTAAGAGTGACTCATTCCAGATGGTCTTTCCTATTTCAGGTGAACATATTTTGAAGACCTTATTAGGCCAAAAGATAATTTTTTGCCTCATGTTTTTGCTGAGTAAATCTGTGCAAAAGAGTCGTATCTGAAGTCGGTACCGAACAAATTCGGTACGCTGAACACTGTGAGCAAGGACTAGCCCCTGCTACTCTGGGCAGGTTGAGCTACTTTTCTCCTTACAACAAATTTTTTGTTTCGAATAAAAAAAATGGCTGGGAAATCACGACAGCATGTAACCTACATCAATCAAATCCCCGCTGCCCTTTCCTCGGAATAGATGTCTAAAGAAAATCAGGCAACATGCTGGTCTGAGGGCTAATTATGAAGACAGGCAAGAGAATGCTGACAAATGACATAATGCTGGAAACATCACAGATGGGTGGTATTTCCCAGTACCACCACCCACCTTCGGTAGTGGGTATCTTATTTTAAAGAGCGGGAACGCTTTTCCAGGTTCTAACTCATTTTACACTTAAACATGAGGACTTCAGAGAGTTTGCACTCTCGTGAGTTTAACCTTTTGTGTACTATTTCTGACTTTTCTGTATGTCACCGCAAAGCAGGAGCTTCCTTATATTTCTTACACGCGCTTTACAGAGTTCCGTAATACTTTTTACACGTTCTGCCCTGAAATATTAGTTACCCTTTACTTCAGTTTTATAACAAAGCTGACCATATGCAGCGATTCCTTTCTAAATGCAGCTTCGATTTCCCCAATCAATCAAATTAATAAAGAAAAAAATATCAGTTAGTCTTTCAGTACGGCCACAGTTCTCGGGCGCTGTTGTCAGCCCACGCAAACTGAATGAGATGTTCTTCTCTTTCCCCGGGTAGGTTGTATTGTTTAAATTAGAGGAGAGAAGACCTAGCGCCCTTCATTCAGTGACCAGCACTGTGCAGAATAGCAAATGAACACACAGGTCTGAGAGCAAGGCCAGTAAAAGCTGAGAGGAATGCAGCAAAAAAATGTTTTCTCCTACATATTTTTCTTGCGCTTCTGATAACCTTCATGACTTGCCGTGTACTAAATCAATTTACCACCGCTGCTGGGACCAAAAAGCGAAAAAGCTGTAGAAAATAAATGCCACAGGATGATTTTTCGTAACTGTTATTTTTGAAGAATAGTTGGACTTCGGATGAAAAAGACATCGCTGTTTTGAAAAAAAAAAAAAAAAAAAAGAGATTTAACGAGACCCGTTCTCACACAACCTAGTAATGCGCTTCTCAAATCAAACCATAAGGCATGGCCTTTGCCTTTTTTCAAACTGTAGGAACTGCTCGGTGAAATAAAACAAGCTGTCGTAACCCTTCAGCCTTCTGTCACCGAGGGATCCTTCTAGGAGAACACCTTCTGTCCCGCCGTAGCTCCTCCTCGGATAAACTTCTGCCAAAACCCTCTCAGTTTTGCAAAAGTAGCTCTGAAAGTGGATTCCATGGATGTGGCTCAGAGTCTGTATCTTGCTTGCTCATTCCTCACTATTTTTCTCTGACAGCTCTGCAAATCTAATCATGGGCCGTGAAAGTCAAATAAGGTTCTTAAGTTTTTATTTATCTTCATCAAGATACTGCTTGCAGAGATAGCGGGCGTGATGTGGCAACACCTGATGCTAATAGCTCAGTAAAATCTGATAGGCATTTGAGAGGAATGATACACGCAGAAATCCACAGTGCCACGTCAGACCGTCCCTCCCCGGAGCAGGTCTCATGCCAGGTATTCTCTTCTCCCTCACCCCCTCCCTTTCCCATCATATCTGATAACAGCCGCAAGCCAGTCTGTGGGATTCCTTGCCTTTTTACGTCTCTCCTGAGCACATTCCAGTTTTCCCCAGAGAGAAAGTACCTGCACCCTCGTCTCTCTCTCTCTGGTCATCAAAATGTAAATCAAAACCATTAATTCACGAGCTGGAACGGTGAGCTTCAGGTTGAGTTTCCCATACTCTTAAGGGATGTGGTTGGTGACAAAGTTTTCTGTGTAATATCAAATACTCAGCCTTCTTACCCACCCTTCCTTCTCTTGGCAGGAAATCCTGTTAGAAAAGGTTTTCTCAACTGCAAATTACCAAACTAAATGCTTAGGTAAATTTTATATCAGGAAATAGGCTGAAAGTAGGATGCTCCCACTGCCTGTTGGCAAATAGGCTGTGGGACGGGGGCGTTCCTGGTGCGGGACTTTCTGTTTTCTGAGTGGCTAATGACAAAAGCCGAGTACGTAAAAGTTGGCTTGAGCGTTTATTGGGGGGTTACTGCCGCGGTGGCCTCTCGGTCCGTCTGTCTGTAAGACAGAGGGGTTTTCTTTTTGTGGATTTTTCTATTTGAAAGTAAGGCAAATATTTTAACAGAAAAAAAAAATTTTTTTTTGAAAACATAACTGTCAATGTGTTTGATGAACTACTTGTTTTTAAAAAAATAACTCTTGGGAGACCCATTATCACCTAGATTAGGCTGGCTCTCTGCAGTGCCAAGTAAGTGTCATCGTATAGGAAGTTTCAAGATCAGTCATGAAAAAGAGCTCGGAAAAAATAGTTCTGAAAAAAATCTGGTTTCCTTTAATGTGCTTTCATCCCATATTATTGGAATACAGCTGAATTGTCTTAAAGCCATTCGACATGTTATTTTATATTCTATATTTGTTTAAGTGAAAGCGTGATTTCCTAGCCCCTTACTGAAATGGGATTGGGAGATTAAGGGAAAATTTATCTAGGATCGTTATTTGCTGCTGTCCAAGCAGAACTGACACTGTGGATATGATGGATTTTAGCTTGTGAAATACTGAATAGTCTTCTTGTCTGGCCTACCTGGGCGCTTTGTACAATGAAGCTAAAATAGACTGGAAAGGGGGATGGTGTTAGAGAATTACCGACAGACTTGTTGGTTGTATTATCTAGTTTACCCTCCTATCACTACATAAGTTTTCTACAGTACATCTCTCCCTCTCCAAAAAGATACAGGATAGCAGGTTCATGCCAGAAGCTAAGAAAAGATGATGATCAAGGAGTTCTGAAAACGAAGAAACAACGTGGCGTTCACTGACACTGAGACAATTTACAAAGCAAACGAGGCAGCAGTTTTTCTGGATTTGGACACGTTAGCAACGTAACGTTTGCTCTTAGATCGTGTCTACCTTCCTTGCATTCTGGTCACAAATTAAAAGTCACTACAAAACACCGACGCTTCTAAAACAGGCCTCTCTCAGGTAGAGATCTGTGCGGTATTTCGCTCTGTATTAAAGAGATGAGGAATGTCCATTGTTAAAAACGCCATTTTCCCTAATCCCCACTTCATTCCAGGAGCTCAGCCCTGCAGTCAGTGTACGGATCAGAGTAACGAAGTCAATGAAATCTTAAGTGAGCGATGTCTGCCGGCCTGGACCTCTTTGAAGTCAATATAATTCTTCTAGCATCCTACGTCCAGCGTGTCTGGTTTTAGTTTTGACCTTGGGACAGCGATCTTCATCCATTCTCTGGGCTTCTAAATGTCAATGCATCAAGCTATTATTAAAACGTGGGATGGAGTGGTTTCTTTTTTAAAAAGAAAGAACGAAATTGTGCTTATAGTTTCTCTTTTAGCATGCTGTTCCTGAAGAAACTGGAGGTACTCCCAGATTAGATAAACTAAAACTTATTTACGCTCCTCGGTTTAGAAACACAACGAGTTAAAAGTCTTGGGGGTTATTCAGGCAGGGATATCATTGCTGCCCATCACTTTGGGCTGTGTCACGGAGCCTGAGTCATCCTTCATGTCAAAAACCATAGGAAAACCAGGAAATGACACAACTGGAATTCATCCGCGTCACAGCTAATGTACACAGAGAGAGGAATGGTGCGGGGTTGATTCATTCCCACTAAACTTCATCTTCCGTGTAACTCTCCCCGCCGGTAGCGAGGCACTCAAATGAAGTGGTGCTGGCATTGTATAGAAAAGAATTGGGAGCAACCAGGTGGAGGATTTTGACAAATGCTTAAGCTGTCGAGAGAAAAGTTTCCAGAGAGTGATAGAAACCAAAATAACGGTCTTGCTTGTTCCAGACAACTCATCAGAAAACACCTCTTGTGCTAAACTAATAAAGCCAGGTACTGGCAGGAGTACTAGTTGCAAAATAATATCACTTCATATTGCTTCCAAACGTTTTTAACCAATAGCCACACACAGTTAATTATAGGTTCATTTAGTTGCATACCAAACTATGAGAGTTAACCCTTCGGTACTCGGCAAATAACAGCAGCAAGGCATATTTCTCATGCTGAAAAACTTCCATAAATTTTAGTTCTCCTAGCCAGCAGTTTTAGTAAACAAAAGATGTTTTTCTTTTCTATCAAGCTTTTCAGGTGATTTCAAAATACTTCTACACTAATTTTTCAGTACTGCCTTTATAAAAACACGGTATTTCTTAGCTGAGCTTCTTCCTTAACTCCTTTGGTCTGGAAAGAAGTACCAGGTGTCTTCGTTTGATTCACGGAGACACATCTTTACGCTTCAATCCTTAATACCTAACATACTCTCCCAGCTTGGTAAAGGACACCGGAGGCGTACGCATTGCCTGCTCTGCCTACCTAGCGTTTATTCAGCAGGAAAGAAGACCTGAGCTAGCTCCAACTCCCTTCCGTTCCCTTCGCTCACGCTATTTTGCAGACAGAACAAGACCCAGAGGGTGGCAGAGGCTTCAAAGCCCACTGCGAAGGGTGGCTGTACGCCGGGGTGGGATATCCCCACGCTGGCACATCAGGCGGCAGCTGCTCAGGAAAGTGAGAGCTATTCTCGGCATTCGAAGAGAAATTTCCCATTACTCCTCCAGCTAATCAGCATGCAATTCTTTTCGTTATCATAAGGCAGAAACTTGATCACAATAACACGTTGTGTTTTGTGAACATACTTCCGCACGCTTTGCATTTGCAACTCAAAATATTCCCAGTGCCGTAAAGTAACGTGATTTTGGTGTTAACGGTAATATTCTTGTGAGAATAATTATTCCACAAAGATAGCTTTCAAATTAAGTTTTATACGTAAGAGTTTTCTCCCTCCAGTTGCAGTTGGGACAATAGATCCACGCTTCCGTGTTTTCAAATAGCTTCCACTTATCAGAGATAAGATCCTACCAGCAGAGCCTATCTCTCTAGCCTAGCAGCTGCCAAGATCAGCACGCCCCTAGCCAGGCCAAGAATTTTAACAAGGATCTTCTGGCCTGTTGTCAGTGAAAATTTACTCCTGCACAGAAGAAAGTGGAATTTCCTAATTTGATGCACAATGCCGAGCGCAGCCTAAGCAAACCTCTTTGGCTTTCTGGCTTGCTTACCTGGCTTATTAGATTTCCTCCTTTTCGTTCTAACAGGTATTTTAAGCAATAGTTGAAGCTTTTGTCCTACAGGTGAGCAATCACCTATGAACAGCAATTCACCTTTAAGGTGCACCATATTGATGCACGTAATTCCCCTCAGCCAGCTCAGTCCCCAGACCAGACGTAGCGGTGGCCTTTCGTTAACAGATCGACCTGCTTACTGCTTACAGATGAGTTAAGTAGCGACATCCAACGGTACCATTAATAGTTCCTCCTTATAAGCCATGTATAAAGGAGTCTTGATATCGATGGACGTTTTTGACAAAGGGTTAACCAGTCGCTCTAGGTCTTTGGTTCAGAAGGTCATAGGTTGCCTGTAACAATAACTTCTAAACACTGGTTTCACCAGTATATATACACCCATCAATAAAAGAAACCGTGCATGTCTGCAGCGCGTTTAATGTATTAATCAGATCTTAATTTTATAGATCTCTCTTGAAGAGGAACTTAATATTAAAGTGTAATTCTGTTAAATAGAATTACAAAAAAATCTTAATGCCAAGGTATTCCTTAGCATAGTTACTTAAATCTGTAATGTTCTGGAAAATATTTTAAGACTGTGATTACACCTTTTAACCTAAATTTGCTGCAGCTATATCAGGGCAGACTTCTCAGATTGATTTTTCTCAGAAAACCAAGTCTAAGTTCTCACTTGGTATCTCTCCCTTCTGCCTTCCTGTCTTCTCATGTCCCATTGGTAACGGCTGCCCCTGTTTAGTAATTTCAACCAAATATGACAAAGGGTAGAAATCTTGAAGAAACTTCTGTGAAATAAAAGACCGCAGGGAGGATACAGGTCCTACAAATACTCCACGTGGCACTGTGAACAAAGAGTTTCCCAACGCCCGTAAGACGTACTTTTGCAGGAGAGCATCTCTACTCTTTATGTTTCCTGGAGCTTTTGTGTTTCACCTGAGGTCTTTATCCGAGCCGTCTGGACACATATTCTTGACTCCTCGTTGAACTTCTTTATTGACATGCTAACTATTGTGCCATCTCAATAGTTAATTGTTTTATGACTGCAGGATTTATGTACCCAAAGATAACAGTTTGTGCTGTGACTCAGTTAAAGTCTCCTGTGGGAATAGCCCTGTAAGAGAGTACACGCTGGGCTCATAACTGTGTGGCGTCTTGTATTTAGCGTACGATCTAGTATGCTTAAGGCAAGGCTAATGCCCTTCGTGCAGGCCACCACCAGCCACCACCGGGCGAACCTATTGCCAGAGCACTAGCGACAGATGTCGGCTTAGATCTGATGTAGGGTCTGTGAATACTGACACCTTCCTTCAGTTTGTCCCAGAGAACCAAACGTAGTCCGTTAGGTGCAGGTCACTTCTAAGTACCAGAAGGCTCAGGGTCACTTCAGTAACCAGTTCTAGTGCAAATTAATACTGATGCCTTTTGGCACTAATTGGGTATGCAGAGCCAAGCGTCCTCTCTGCAATTACCTCAAACCCTTATCCTTTAATAGATCCATTCTACGTTCTTCCAGTACCAAAACAGGCCTTGTTTGTGTCCTTGGACTAAAAGGTTGTTCTTCACTTAATCGATTTTTTAATTGTTTACTTCAAAATACCTGGAAATTCTTTCCATTAAAGCAAAAGTCTCTTCCATTTGTCCAGTAGATGCTAGCAATTATTGCTTTTGGTGAGTGTTCAGGGCTTCATGACTGCAGAGTTTTCTGCCACCAAGTATCTAATAAAGCATTTGAGCCAAACCTGGGTTTAACTTTCATCTTTACCGAACCCTCTGTTGTGTATTGTTCCAAATGTCCCTGCTTAGCCCAGGTAACTGAGTTCGTGTTACTGACTCATCATTGCCAGGCTCTTGGAAATGTTCCTGGAGTTACTGTCAGCTCCGACTCCAGAGGTTTGGGTTGTAACTGCGGGGTAGCAGAGATTCAACCACGCGAACCCGGAGTTACGCAAGGACTGGGGGCGCTTTGTCAGAGGTGTAACGAATGAGACTGCGCGGCGCAGGGGCTCTAGCACGATGCAGTGTGAATTTTACGTCGAGCATACACACTGCCCGCGTGCGTATTAAAAATGTTGTCACTGAATACCCTGGCCTAACCATTAGTTTTCTGCTAACTTGGCCAACACCCGTCTTCTGTTGGGTTTTGCTGAAATCGCTAAAATACGGAGATGGAAGTGTCTGGTTTTATGCAAGGCAATCAGTCTTAGGTTTGGAAACGTAAATTAGGAGCACGACAAATGTCATCTGGGGAATACAGCAGAAGCAGAACGGTGCTCGTCAGCTATTTCTGAAAGTTTTGCAACAACTTAGGCCTAAATTTAGGTATGAAGCTCAAAAATTTTGCATTCTGATTTAATTTCTCAATAAACCATCAAAAAGGACAGGCTAATAGAAAGAATACAAGGCAAACCAGCCATGCTCACAGGCCAGCGCTAAGGCTAGTAGGTGCCATGTTTTTTCTTTCTTGGAACTTTTATTGAATGACTAGTGTAAGTTTTACGATACCCACACATAGCACGCGGTTTGCTTTGAAGTGATTACGCTTTGCGATAGCTGCATTTGTTTCAAATCAGTAAAGTTTTTTTAGAGATGGGGGCTTTAGTTCTGCAACATGAGAGACACTGAAGACTCTACCGAAGGTTCCATCCAAAAGTGCTGAGAACACTGGGAGAACTGAATAATCTAGACAGCGGCTATTTCCCTCTAGATGATGTTCCCCGCCGAGTACTGCATGACAAGCGTATGCCCTGGGGGAAACGTTGCTAACTGTCCAGAGAGGAAGACCGAATTAAATCAGAAAATGTCCAAAAACGCGTGACCCATCCAGGGGCTTTGCTGAGCAAATTAATCGTTATAGCAGGCAGCTGATTATTTCAGTTATAAAAGGTGCACGATATTAAATTTGGAATTTGAGATCTTTGTTATTTATTAACAGACCCTGGCCCTCAGTCTCAGCTATCTTTGTCAGCAGCATGACAGATTGTCAGCTCTAGTAATCGTATACATGAAATGCATGTTTTGCTCGTAATGCCAGAATCCCCTAAAGTTGCGACTGCAGGTAAGTGATAGCATTTATCATTCCCTAATCTTCAGCGTAAATCAGGAATTCAGTTTTCAACCACAGCAGATATAGGAGGGAGTTGAAAGCCAAAATACAAGTAGGACCATGTATCACAGTTTCTGATTAGCTGAAAGTGGAGGACGAGTGGAATGAAAATTCATTCTTGCGGATTACAGTTCTTGTGCAGTCCAATTCCTTCTCATGATTTAGACTAACATTAATGCTCCCTTTATCTTTCCTCTGGGCTGTTGAGAAGATGCAGAGCTTGTCTGTCAAGTTTGGACTTGCTTTAAGACTATTATCTGAAAAAAGTAGGAAAGCCATAAAATAGAACTTTGATCCTTTCAAATGCAAACAAAACGCTGTAAGAGTGCACGGGATGTATATTTTTTTTCACACCTAGGAAACTGCCCAGCAGAGCCTTGTTGGGCTCTGCAAACGCCCGGCAGGGACGGGGTTTTGGGAAGCGCTCAGCTGCCTCCTGTGGTCCCACCAACCTCAGTGGGAGTTTTCCTATTCAGTGAATTGGACTTCCCCCAGAATTCAGTGCTTGACCTTTCTGGAAGTCCTGCTACCCCCCAACAAACCAGTGGAGACGAAGTTGCCAGGAAAGACTTTGTGGCATCAAATGCCCCTTTTCTAATTGCATTGAACTGCGGCTGCGGTGCCAGCCCTTGAGGCTGGAGCGCCTGGGGAGAAGGGAGGTTCTTCGAGCAAGAGGGCTGTGGAACACAGGAACTGTAGGGTGGGACGGGACTGGGTTTACCTCGGGCAACGTGCTATACCTGGACCCAGGACTGTGGCTGGACACTCCTTCTCTTTGCCTGGACGGCCACGTCAGTTTGAGATTTGTCACAGGCGTTTTTTACATCTTCCATCCAGTCACAGTGAGACGGAAGCCACGAATGCTCTCCTAAACCTTCTCCGTCTTCCTGGTTTAATCTGGACTAAATATTGTACAGCTTAATTAAGCAAGCCAGCTACCAGGACATTCTCCATAGGCGTATTTGGTGCACCTACCACCAGATTTTCTAGATGTTACGTGACATTTTAGCAAAGGAGAGGTGGTTTTGACTTGTTAAGACTACTATTGCTTTGTGAGTGGAAGTGCTGTGTGTTGCTTTGGCTGGAGATTATTCTCTTGGTTTTCAGAATGGTTATCTCCGTTACTGTCTGCGTTATTCAGTTGTGCCCCTGCTCTGCCCCATTCTCCGCTGCCAGGCTCCACGTTGATGTGTCTAGTAACCTCATCTGTCAGAACTGCGACTGCCCCTATCAACACGGGGCGCCTGCCTGCCAACAGACTGAGCTCCCCATCTTCCTGTGGGAACGGCCACACAGGAGGCCTTCTCCTGGTCTCTTATCGACCAGGCAAGAAGCCCCAGAAAGGGCTCCGTCAGATTCAGTTTGCAGACACAGCGTTGGGCTAAGCGTTTGCCTTGTTGCTTTTACGCACTCAACGCATTGTCGACAACGGAGGTCCAACTGAGGGAGTAATGAGGGGAGCTGGGTGTAAATGAACAAGCTCTTGAGCAAGGAGGCATCACATCGAGTCCTGAGTGTGCTCCTCTCTTCAGGATCCCGCACGGGAATTTGTAACTGGAAGTGGAACGTTACTCCTGGAAAATGCTTTCCAACTTCAAGCCGCGCTAAATGAGGAGTGGACCACGGCTGTGATCATTTCAGCGGTATTTAGGATCTACCAGTAAAGAGGGAAGTCAGTCATCAGCTTTGTATTTAAGGAGCATCCCTAACATTAAGAACTAGAAGCTTCTGAATACAAAAATCAGGAATAGTTCTGTGCCGGTGTCAAAGAAAAACAAATTTTTTAAAAAAGATTGGAAAACATTAAGTGCGACTGCAAGGGCACTGTTAAGTTCTGAACTCCAAGAAGCGTGTGGCTGTGCTGCTGATGCTATAACATCACTTGATTGCGGGTGCCAGGAGTATCAGGGCAGCCTCACCCAGTTCTGTTCTGCTCCAAGCGGGTCGCCTAGACTCTCTGGAGTCTATGGTAATTTCCAGCAGCTCCAGACACAGACAAGCTTTATTCTGGTGCGCCTGTGCCGTTAGAGGCATTCTTCCTGATGGAGCTGAGAGACAGCCGAATACGGAAGTACCTGGTTTGGGTTCCTGTTAGCCAGTTGCGCTGGGCGCAGAGATTGCCTAGGGCCAGGTGACGGCAGGTGGGAAGGAATCTTTTGGCTCCACTACGGGTCCCGTGTCCTCCTGGCACATCAGCCGTACGCTGCTAGGACTACGCTTGGCGGGCAGTACACATCTGGGGCTCTGACCGTCTTCTGGAAACAGAGCTGCTACCCGGAGCCGCCGGACCGCTCAGGTACAGGCACAAGCCCCCAAGCTGCACCCCCTCTGCACTGCAGGCAGAACTGTTACATCTCCAGAATTTCCTGCCCGTATTCAGAAAAATTATAAATGTAAAATTGTTTGGCAGTCTCTTTTCTTTGTCTTGTCTCTTTTCTAACAAGACACTGGATGCTTGCAGCCTTTCAAGGTGTTCATCTGCAAGAGCTTGCGTTCTGTGCTGCTCCTTGCGGTCAGGCTAATAGGCTAGTTAAAGTAAAAGGTACCTTGAATGAAGCAGAAATAGCTGCCTCCCCTAGAGGATAGTTACATTCTTGCAGTGGTGTGGTGGTTGCACACTATGCAAGACCTGGAAGAACTTCAGGAAAGTTACAAGGCAGCAATCTCCTCCTGAGGTCAGAGATGCTAGCAGGGGAAGGGGTGAGCGGCAGAAGCGTGGGCTTTGCAGAATAGCTTGGGAGAACTCCTGAACTCCAGGCTTTCTAACTGCTGGTGTTGCACTTCAGCGTTATTATAGTTTTCCCTAAAGGGTAAAATACTAAACAGTCCATTATGATCATTGCACGATCCACTTTCAAAACATCTCCTGGTTTCTCCCGGCTCTGCTTGGTACTTGCAGCACCTCTGTTAGGTGCACGTACTGCACTCCTCCCGCCAGCCTGCGAGCCCAACGGGAAAACCGAAACGCTACTGATTCAGAGGATGAAGGGACATTGCAAAGTTAGTGCACCTAGGTCTGCCCCCAAAGAGAAACGCTGAGGAAAAATCCACCTTGATGTGCTCTTGAATTGCAAAAGCCTTCTAATGCAGCCTGTGCCCGTGATTTATAACAATGACTCATAATATTGCATTATACTTAATATGATGTAACGCTGATGCAAGATGCCATTCGTGGAATTTCAATGTCACAGAGAAAAAAAAAAAGAGGAGAGAGCAACCTGGTCATGTACCTTGCCACGCTGTCAGAATGAGAAGTTTACAGCCAAAATACGTAGAACCTTTCAGTACCTGCTTTGCTATTTTTTAGCAGAATAAGTGGGAGAATAACATTTTTATTTCCTGGAGCATAAATATCTCTCAGGCATACGTTATTGTGTTACTTACGGCAATTTAATTAACTTCGTACCTGAGAAGACAAATTTGCTAACAGACAATTCCGTCTTGCAATTATAACCCCTCTCATGGAAGTGTGCAGGGCAAATCGGGATTACGCCTTTAAATTAATTCAAGCTTTATCTCTCTTTTCTGACCCAGCTGTTATGAATTCTCCTCCTGTTCTCCCTGTACTGCTTGCTTCTTCCTGCAGTGAATCAGCATTTCAGGAAATACTAATTCAAAGAGGAAAGACACCCTAAACTCTGTTTCTGGCGGTCAGAAATAGCTGCTCTCCGGTACGTTTGGTGAATGATGGGAGGCTTCTCGGGCTGCTTGGGGCCCGTTTTGTAGGGTGTACGCGACCCCTGTTTCAAACTCTGCCCCTTCCCTCCCAGGTAGCCCGGGAGCTTTGAAGTTGTGCCTACGTGCTACAAAAGCGAGTCCTGGTGCTTTGTCGCCAAGACCGAGAAACAGAGAGCGAGAGCCCTGTCCTTTTGACAGTAAGGAAGAGTGTTACTCGCCCCAGCCCAGCCGCGGCGGCGTCACGGCTGCTCGTGCTGCGGGTACCATGGGCATGGTGGGATGATCTCCGGTGGGAGCGCTCCTCACTGCACATGGGTGCGCGGACCGGTGTTTTTCAAGCAGTGTGCTAGCAAGGCTGTTGAGGAAAAGGAACGTGGGTGTTCTCCATCTATGACCTCTACAATCCTCCACATTTGACGCAGTCAATTTTCATTTTCTTCTAGAAAGAGCTGACTGTTGCTCTGACAGAGTCACGCGTTCAGTAAGTTCAGAGAGACGGTTGTTGGCACCGCAGGAAGCAGACAGACATCTGCCTAGGTAAAACAAGACTGAGAAGGTGGAAAGTCTTGAATTGAGATCTCGGAAAAGTCTGGATCAGGCTTTTCCTGGTGGTTCTCTGTTGGTTTATATACCATGCGCTCCTACCTATGCTCAGTTCCCCTGGTGAGCCCAGCAGATGAATTTACCAGTGATTCTTAAGAAGGCAACTAGATGATAATGTATGTACCATTTGCCAGAGTGCATCCCGAATCACCTGCAGCTGGTGTCATCCTAGAGCAGGACGGTTTCACGGGCCGTTCCCGAGCGCCCGGGGCAGCGGGCACAGCACGCAGCGCAGTTTCGCATTGCAAGACCAAAGAAGTAGGGGGGAACTGACTTCTGAACAGCGTAGTGGTGCCTACAGGTGCAGATAACAAATCAATAAGAATTGAACGTCTAGTTTATTTTTGGAAGCCCAGTAGGTGCCAGTCTGTCTCGTAGGTGCATAAATATCATCAAAAACCTAGCCATGGGCGAGTAAAGCTAGACAAGAATTTGTAGCCCAGAGGAAAGCCACCAAGAATAGATTGTGTGGAGGCTGATAAGATCCATATTGCTCCAAAAGGGAGAGTACCACCTCAAAACAAGACGGTCTTTGTTGTGAAAGGGTTAGGTTGTGAGAGAGCTAGCTTGCCAAATACCCGTAATGGCCTCCCTCTGCCAATTGTCTTTAAATACTGTGATCTTTCACAGAAGAGCAACGCCTGAAAGGAATCTCTCTAGCAAAAACATCATTTATTCATTCTCTACGGGATGGTGGAGTAACGCGCCTCTTCTCGGTTGTGTTACTCTTTCTTTCCCCCAAAGATTTCAAACAGAGATTTGTTCGAACAAAGATCAGTAATTTTGCTCTGTAAGGGATGCAGGAAGAAGCGTAGAAGTATCTCTAGATCAGAACAGTTCCTGAGCCTGCTGGAGAAATGGCCGATCGCCAGCGATAGCGCACACCACTGTTCTCTCAGATAACAATGCGCGGAGCTGGATCTTCCAGGCAGAATCTTGTAGGAGAGCAAATTGTGCACGTACAGGTGAGAAACAGGAGGAGCTCGTGTCCTCGAGGGGAGGCTGCTGAACGCTTTGCCTTCCCGGAGGCCAGCTCCAGGACTGGCATCCCTCCTCCTCTACCCTACCTCCATACCTGGGTCGTAACAGATCCAAGAAACGCAGCTTCTTTTTTTTTTTGGTCTATATCTTTGAGCTTGGTAGGTGAAACAATTTTCTAAGACAGCAGCCAGTTCCGTCTATGTTTGCAGCCCTCTGGAGGCTGGCGCGCCAGCTCTTGGGAATTTTACTGCCGGCAGCCACCGAAAAAAAGCAGACCTTTCAGGGAAGCAGCATTCCCACCAAGGTGAAACTTCTCTGCTATTTTTTATTTCAGCGGATTTGTGCTTGTACAGCGGGGCAGGCTGTGGGTGTTTTACCTTGGTAAAGCCTTGGTGTTTTACCAGGCTTTTCAGTATGTGCCCTCGTGCTACCCAGAAGCCGGGTAATAAAGACACTGAATCAATTGATTAGCAAATATTAACGGCTAGTCCTTGAGTTATTCTCAGAATTCGGTGTTAATTTTGCTAGTGTTGTGAAGCACCGTGTTTGCACTAGAGAGCCAGGCACGGCTGCTGGGGATACCAGACAGAGTAAAACCACAATCTCACCTATAAAACTACTGCAGTAGCATTAAATAAAAAAAAGAAAAGTTAGGCTTTTTTGGGGGGGTGGAAATGGCTTTTCTTCAACGCAATCTGCGTGGCTCCAGCGTAAGCGGAGATGTCTCGGAGCCTACAGGTAATTACCCCGACAATAAATGGTACCCCCGACAAATGAACTGCTGTTCCTAACTTCCGTCTCCCGTGTGCTTCCAAGCCCCGCTAACGTGATGCTACACTCAGTGCTAACGCAGGGGCGTGCAAACGGTGGAGAAGGCGAGAGAGAGAGAGAAAGCAAGAGGATTTACATTCGTTCTGTAAGATGGGATCAGCAAAACGAGGACTTCCGTATGGAGAAGGGGCCGGAGGGTGCCTGCACTGGCCGCGTGGGGAGCACACGGGCATCCCCCGCCTGCTCCCAGCTGGTGTGAATCACCAGCTCCGCCACTGGCGCTGCTCCCGGGTGTGCTGGGCAACGCCTGACCCGCAAGGACCCATCGGGTCGGGTCTCGCGTCTGCAACGGCCACCGTTGACGGTCGGAAAACTGGCCGAGGGCAGCAAACGGCAAAGGCAGCAAATGCGGGGCAGTCGGTGCCCGGGATCGCCAGGAAACACGTGTGTTGGGAGCTGAAGAGCTCCCGCCTTCCCCGGCGCTGGCGCTGCGGTAGCTGCTTCCCGCTGCCTGTCCCTGACGAACAGGGAGGGGGCGGGAATGTTGCCGCGCCAAATGATAAACCAGACCCACGTACTGGTGTAACAGGGAGTCGGCCTGTGGTCTTTCTGCTCAAGTTTTTTTCTCCTCGTAGAGGTAGTCCTCACACAAAGAGCGAGGTTTAAACGGTTGGGTTGAAAATGATCCCTTTTCAAATGAGCGAGAGGTTCATGTCTGAACCTGACGAGAATCCCGTTCACCCACCCAGTAGCAGGCAAGCTTTTTATCGTAAGTGCCATTTGACTTCCCAGATAAAATGTGTGTTTGCTTTTTTGCTTTTTACAACTGTAAAAGAGTAACATTTAGACAGATGTTTGACAGACAGATGGTCCAACAAGCTTGCGTAACTTGCAAAGGTGCCTACTTGTCTACTGTAAAATGACGTTAGCGTGGAAGCGCGGTGTCGTTCTCAGGCACCGTACGTGACCCAACCCCGTCTCCGCTCCTGGCCCGGAGATGGCCACATCTTACCTTCCGCCCGGCCTCGTTGTTGTGCAGGTTCATGAGCGTCCTTGCATTTTGCTTAATCTCCCGGGCGTCCACGAACACTTTGGCGAATCCTATTCCGTATCTGATGTCAGCGGAGCAGCCTCCCCATTTCCATCCCTCCTCTTTGTGGTACTGTCCTTGTTTTTCCTTGTCACAACCGCAGTCACTCAGGTTGCCCTGCGTACAGGCAGCCGTGATGGCATGTGCGACGCCGGCAGCGATGATGGCATACGTGAATGCTGCTTCTCTGCTACCTGCAATGAAAACGGTGCCGTAAATACACGATACAACATGGTGACATTAGTTAGAAAGAGATAAGCAAGCTCCTGCAGCGCAAACATCAGAAGGCTATTATTAGGAGTGCTGTAAATCTGCAGGCATAAGCAGGTCTCTTCTCTTCGCAGTATTGATTTTTGTGGGTGTTCACTCTCTGAAATGATAGCTCTCCATGAGGTAGTAGGAGATACAGTATTATTTAGGCAACTTCATATATATGTATATATTTCCAGATGGTATTAGAGGTAGTCAAACGAAACTTTTTATGGCAAAAGGCTGGGGTGGCAAATGCTCTATCTCAAAAAGAAAGACAAAACAAAAAGAAATTAGGTGGAATGGGGGGTGAAATTGCTAAAGCATCCAAATTCAACTTCTGAAATATCGTCTCGGGAATGGGGTTTTATTTAGGAACTTAATTCCACACGAAAAGGTATTTTTTTACAGGAAAAAACTATCTGTTAGAAATCTTGTTCTGAAGATACTTTAGCTGGACTGGAGTATTTTTTTTCACATTGTAGGCGTCACAAAGTTTTCAACACAGACATTTGTGCAAACTCAGTGAAATAAGTTTTGGTTTTCATTTCAAAATTTCTCACTGGATGGAAAAAAAAAAACCCAACCCTGGCCTGTCGTAAGTACCATGACGAAAGCAAGGCAAAGTGCAGCCTCACCGGGGGGCTGCGAGGAAGTGGCCAAGCCAATATTATTTTGTGCAGTACGGCTAGAATGACNGGTTCTCCCTTTAAATCTATGATTTAATTTATCTTCTTGAAGCTTTCTTGCGTTCTGGTGCGTGGACTTCCCACGCGTGGAGCCTATGGGATCTGCGAGGCTTTTGGAATTAGTTCTGCTGAGAGAAGGCCCCTTCACATCACAGGGAGGTTTGCAGAGGTGGCCCATGTCTGTCGAACAGCCCTTTACAGCTTCTTGGGTCTCCCAAACTGAGAACTTCCCCCTGCTCTTCTTTCTCCAATGACACAATGTACGCTCGCATCAATCGGATCAGAACCAGGCTCTGAATTAGGAGAGGGCAGACGGGGAGATCAGCTTCCCTTCTCCAAACACCCGCCAGTTAAGTTCTGGCAGACCTCAGCTGCTGGCAATGCTTTATTATGCACGAAAACAAGCACGTTTCTGCTGTTTATCGGATTTCTCAAAAAAATAAACACTCGGGGAAGAAATCTTACAGGCACTTCATTCTCAGCGACATCCCTTTCACGCACGTGATCTAGATTTCTGTACTTGTCACTAAGCGGTTCTTTTAATGAAAAATATTCCCTTCCTTATGGCAAGAAAGTAAAATGGAAAGGAAGATGACATAATCCAAATCTGTTAAGAGGCAGCTTCGTGCCCTTTTATTAGCGCGGGCAATAGTCCCATCGGTACTGCTACGCACTGCCTGTATCGAGGAACCTGTAGCCAAGTGTCAGGCTTCCCAACAGGATTTCTGGTTTTCCTTTATTTCGAAAAAGAAAAATCATAGTATGTTGAATTGTTATGACTGTGGACTTTGCAGATGAGGCTTTTTAGAACAGGTGGCTTTCTATGACAAATCTGAGTGTCGGATAGAAATCCCAGGCTTTAGGTGCGCGTGGAGTTGTGCTCTCAGAGCCTCCGCGGCCCCCTGGGGAGCCCAGAGGTGGCAGGTGAAGCGGGGTCCCGCTCCCGAGCGAATCCACGAGCCACGGCACCTCTCTAGTTCCGCCTCCAGTTCATCCCCCACAATATCCTCGCTACTTTAAGGCCGACGCTATGAACAACGCGCTGATGAACAGCGGAAGGTACAATAAGGAACCCCCGTTTCTCCGCTCGGAGAGGAGCGATGCATTACACCAGATTTCTGTGTTATGAAGCAGCAAATGAGACATCATCAAAAAAATGTTTTGCTGTGAAATATGTATCTGGTTCTGTTTTTCCTTTGGTTGGGTCATTTCTGATCTAGCACAAGTTGTTTTCAAGGTCTAGAAGAAAGAACACTAGGGGCATGTTTAGCTTGGAGAAGAGGAGGCTGAGGGGAGACCTCATTGCCCTCTACAGCTCCCTGAAAGGAGGGTGGAGAGAGGTGGGGGTTGGCCTCTTCTCCCAGGTGAATAATGACAGGAGCAGAGGAGATGGTCTGAAGCTGCGGCAGGGGAGGGTTAGGTTAGATATGAGGAGGAATGACTTCACTGACAGAGTGGTCAGGCACTGGGACAGCCTGCCCAGGGAGGGGGCTGAGTCCCCATCCCTAGAGGTGTTGAAGAAACGTCTAGATGTGGCACTACAGGGCATGCTCTAGTGGCAGAGACTGTAGGTTGTTTGGTTGGACTCGGTGATCTCAAAGGTCCTTTCCAACCGTGAAGATTCCGTGATGCTGCAAGATCATTTTAATCTGACATACTCGACCTTGTAAAGACTAAGCAGCTCTTTTGCTTCTTAGAGGGGAGAAAAATGCAATGCAGAGAGTATAAAACTAGCACAGGCAGAACCAGAATCCAATGTCAAGCTGATCATAAAATATATTACACAAATTAAGTTATTTTGTAACTTTGGCTTGTTCGGGGGGAAAGTTGAGCAGCTTTTTAAAACTACAAGGTGACTACAGCGACTACAAGGTAAACAAAGCAGGTGTCTGGAGGAATTGATCCGGGTAGGAAGTACCTGGGCACTTGTGCAGTATTGATAAAGTGGCACAGGCTTGTCACGTCTGCATCAAACTATCCCCATTTTCCATAAATGATTCACTTTTTTAAGCTTCATTACCCTTGTCTGGCTCACAGAAACATCAGCACACAGGCCAGGGGGGAGCTTGGTTCATGTTGAGCCTCTTCTGTGACAGTGCTTTAGATACCCAAACAGCGTCTGGGTTTGTAACCAAACGGGATGACAGGAGCACGTGTGTTTTCCTGCCGCCTTTAAACAGCGAATACTACTCCTCTACTTCTGATTTCAGCAGACGGTTGAAATGCCTGGAGGACCTCAGAGGGAGATGCTGCTTGAACAGGGTGCGCTCAGGCAGCTGCTCCTTGCAGGCTCCGTTTGTTTCCTCTGAGCCTCTGCTGATGCTCTAGAGCAGGCTGGCCAAGCCAGTCCTGCTCCATGGTCCGTCTAATCTCAAAAGACGGGTAGGTTGAAAGGTGCAACCTCATCACTTCTGGATCCCCAAAGGCAAACAATTTGGGAAATGACCTGTATGATCCTCCTTTACAGGATCACAGAATCATAGGGTTGGCAGGGCCCTCTGGAGATCACCCCGTCCCACCCCCTGCCAGAGCAGGGTCACCCACAGCAGGGGGCACAGGAACGCGTCCAGGCGGGGTTGGGATGTCTCCAGAGACGGAGACTCCCCCACCTCTCTGGGCATCCTGTGCCAGGGCTCTGCCACCCTCACAGCAAAGAAGTTCCTCCTCGTGTTCAGGTGGAACTTCCCATGCTCAGGTTTGTGCCCGTTACCCCTTGTCCTGTCCCCGGGCACCACTGAGAAGAGCCTGGCCCCATCCTCCTGACACCCCCCCTTTCAGTATTGATAAGCGTTGATAAGGTTCCCCCTCAGCCATCTTTTTTCCAGGCTGAAGAGACCCAAATCCCTCAGCCTTTCTTCATCAGAGAGATGTTCCAGTCCCCTCAGCATCTTGGCAGCCCTTTGCTGTCCCCTCTCCAGCAGTTCCCTGTCCCTCTTGACCCGGGGAGCCCAGAACTTTATTAGCTTTCTTGTTTACTTTTCAGCCTAAACTTTTTATGTGCATCTGACAGCCAACTTACACCTGTGCCTTACTTTCCCTCTGAAAATTTAGTAGTAAAAAATTGAGCATCTGAGCGTTAGAAAAAGGTCAGGCTTTGATATCAACGCAGTACTGAGACTCTCTTGTATTTGCTTTAAGCTGTAGGTGATGGTGACTGTAGCATCCCAAAATATTTCATAGGTGGGAACAGCGCTTCTGGTTCAGGAGGACAGAGAGAGTTCGCAAAGCAGGAGGTATGGTACAAAACACAGGGTAAGAAAGAACAGAACTGGCAGCAATGCACGGCCCCGTGTGAGAGACAGAGCCCGCTTTGGGCTCGTGACCAGAATCAGCAAAACGCTTCTTCCCTAGCAAAACCAGATAGTTAGTCAGTAGGCTGATGGTAACATCAAGGGTTTCGCTCTCCTGTCTAACTGAAAGAGTGCGGAAAACCCGAATCTGCAGTCATTGCCTTCTCTAGATGGCTAGAAAGATCAGACAGTCGCTGGAAGAGTAAACTAGCCTGTTTTCAGCACTGAGATCAAAAAAGACCTTTTGGAGAGGGTTTAAATAAAATGTCCTCGTTGGCATGAGCTCCTCAAGCTGTCTCTCAATTTTCTGTTTTCATTTCCTAGACACGTGGGGTGGAGGCCCGGGAATTAAATTAAAGTGTAATTTTAAAGTGCATATAATGAACAAATCTTTGTGGGAGGGTTGGTGCAAATCACGATCCCAGATGCTGGGTCAACTTAAGAGGTTTTTGTGGAGGCTTTTCCAGCCAGTGACTTGCGAGGGTGCGCGTAGAAGCACTTGTGATGAGTAAACTGGCAAAAGAAAGAATGACGGCTGCCTGGGACCTACGGGAGTCGTGGAGAAACCTGCAGGGTTAGCTATACGCGTACAAGAATCGTAAGCCCTCCTTTCAGCTCCTGAATTACACGTGCTTCATATTTTCTCGAATAAGCGAAAGCTAAACACACGCCGGAGGTGATCTCCAAGCACTGGAAACTTCAGAGAAGGACCTGGCAGTCTTTCGGGGGTGGCTCTGGTCATTTACATCCGACAGGGCTCTCTCACCACGGCAGCCTTTCCAGGCACGGCCGCTGTCATACCAGAAGCGATGCTCAAGCTCAGTGCAGACGCACCGGGGGTGGCGGGGTCGGGGCAGACGCCCCCCAGCTCCGTGCCCGACCCCAGCAGTGCCACCACCGGCACTGGGCCTGCAAGTGGGGTGGGGGCACCGACGTCTGCCCGGTTCTGCTCCCCCCATCCAGCCCTGGGGCTGTCCTCAGGCTAAACAGGTGCTTCTGTGCTGCATCAACACAGAGGCTTTTTCCCCCTCACGTGTCGGACGTCGATATCTCCTTGCTCTTTCCATTTTTTTTCTGGACTTTAATAAGGTTGTTGCAGCTCCATTTGCTTTGATGGCAGATAGCGTGGCATCCGTGGCTTCCAGTATCTCTGTAGCTCCCCTCCGTCGATGCAAATCATCCTCCAAAGCACCGCAGTCCTGTCTTTAGACCCTTCGCTGGGCAGCGCGTGACAATCCCACGCCGTCTTTATCTCTGAGCCCTGCACACTCAACCACCGCCACGGGGGCTCGGATGTCATAAGAGGAAGCACTAAGATTGTCACAAGTAAGTGAAAACACGAACATTGCCAGCACAGGTGGCTCTCCTAACACCGAGCATACTTAAATACAGCCTTGGGGCATAAATCCTCCAAATAATGCTTATCTTCGCTCTTGCGTATTAATGTCTGTGGGACTGGGCTTGGGCTGAGCAAGTCGCCGGCCTGCGTACCGGCTGCAAAGAGCGGTCTGCATTCCGCTTTTAATGTAGCTAACAACATCTTTTAAGTTGAATCTTAAAATTTGAACAGCTCGTAGAAAGCTTCATTCACGCCGATGAGGCACGAGAACTTAGTTTTAAAAAGAAGCACGAGACCTTGATGTTGCATGGGAAGGAGGACCTAAGCCTGCGAGATCCGGCGCGGATTCACTGGCAGGAGGTCGGTAGGCGCTCGGCAGTTCACCTCTCGGCATCTCCGTTTGGTTCTAAATAGCTCGGCCCGCCCTGTCAGTCCCCCTCATAAATTGCCTAAGCTGTGAAATAAAAAAGACAAATTTCTGTTTATCTCACTGGAAAACATGGGTTGTATTTTCTGCTATTTAAAGCCAAAGGGTCAGAGAGGGAGTTATCTGCGCTGACATGAGCTGAAATATGATTGTGAAAATATAAAGATGGAAAATAACAGCGTACCTTTGCCAATTATGCGCCATAGCTAACATTACTCTCACAGGCCTCTATCGAGGTCGTAACTCATAGCCAGGAAAAACGAAGAGCAGAACTCATCGTCTGCCCGCTTTGGGGTGTGCCTCCTCCTTTCTTGGTAGACTATGGATGGTCTTGCAGGTTTTTTTTATTTTTATCTTTCTTTAACCCAGCATGCGTGATTAATAAAAATGGTAGCTTAAAAAGAATCATTTAAGTATCCCCCTCCTATTTTGCTTCCGCCTTCTGTAACGGTTCAAAGTTTTGCGGGGTTTGGTGCCTTAAAATATTGTACTGACTCGAAATGAAAATCGCAGTCCCCTATAAACCAGCAAGGTGTTCTTTGCAAAGGTTAGCACCGGCAAATAAAATACGTACGGCTGCTCGAAGAGGTATTTGAGAGGTTGGGAGGTTTGGTGACAGCCCATTTTCACAAGCCGAAGTTTGTTACTTCAACACGCGAAATTCTTGTGGGGGAGACACTCCAGGTATAGCGACTATTTTTGAAAATATCCTTCTTTAAACTTACAAAGTTACTGCTTAAGGCGCGTGCGTTACAAAAATCACAGCCGCTGTTTTGGAGTCCAAGCAAGAGTTTCCCCTTTTTGGCCGGCGGGGATCCCCCCGCCCCGGTGCCTTACTCGAGGAAAACCCCCCCCGTACTGACCCCGCGCCAGCAGATAGCTCTTCTGCCTTTCTAACGAAATGTAATCTTTTTGTTCCTCTGAAACATGTACTCACAAGACACATCTGAAGGCAGGTATGAAAACCTTCTGATGGGAATTCCAACTGCAGTGACCTAGGGGCAATGTTTTATCTTACAGTGACAGTCCCTGCTGAGAAAGATTGACTTTTTGGCATACAGCAGCATGCTGGGGTTTGGATGTTCAGGCCATATTTCAGCCTGGCCCCTCTTTTGCCTGCAAATAACTGTTCTCGTGCAAGATACTGACGTTAAAACTGGTTGTAAGGGCTGGAAACTGAGCACCGAAATGCAAATCCTGACGCTGCTTGAGTAGATAGCAAGACTCCTGTTAATTACAACAATATTTCTTTCCTGTACATCTCAGGAGATTTGTAACGCCACTGGTTCAGAAAGCAGAGTACTTCTCAATCTTTGTTCTAAATATTGACCGCGCTGAAGAGTGCAGCAGCACTTGGAACCTGGTTTCCCGCAGACTTGTGCAGGTAATCTTCCACGCAATATAAAATCTGCCCGTGGTTGTTTACTTGGTCTGTTATTTTAGAATTCAAAGAATCGCCCTTTAAAACCCGGCACAAGAGACTAGGCCAGTATTGAAAACCAAAGAGCTCGAGAAAATGATCGAGCCTTTCTTGAACACGCCTGTACCTGGATGTTTTCAAACACGGTTGTCTTTAACGCAGTGACAACATGAAGTTTTCCTCTGTTTTCCTCTTAACTCTACCAGACCAGAGAGGAGAAGGCGCTAGATCGTGTTCTCTTTCGCATACTAGCAAAAGACGACGTTTCGGATAGCTACTGAACAAGCTAGTCAGAGTTTGGCTCGTAGAACAGGTGTCATTTGTTTCAATAGGCAAGAGTGGGACGGTCCCCTCTTCCTTTATGCTCTAAGCCATAGAAGAAAAGTTTATTTTAACATATGGAAAACAAATCCCTGCTAAATTCGGTCCAGTGAGCAGTGCAGAGCTAACAGTGTACTGTATAAAGGAGAGATAAAGCAGCCTCTCCTGCTTCACCGTGTACAGCTGGGCACGTCTGTGATGATCCCTGAGTCACAGGCATTGTGCACAACATCCACGGGTGCTGACTGGGCCGGCCACGCTCGCAAGTTTTAAGACCAGTTGGTCCACGTAGATTCTTGTTCGGGTTTCAGCTTGCTTTATTCACCTGAGGAATGTCGGATGGCTGAAGGTATCGAGGTGATTACACTACACTGAAAAGTTTTTCAGCCTGAAAGGAACCAAGGAACCGGTGGATTTTAGTAAGACTAGGAGGACAACTTGGTGGAAACCAGTTTTGCTGCAATGCTCTTCAGGGACCCCCTGCGTCTTCATAGCCCCCGGCCGATTCCCTCCATCCTCTCCCGTGCAGGTTCCGTGACAGCTCTGCACGGCCGTACTGCCTTTCTTTCCATACATCTGCTCTGAAATGAGTTTCCACTTTGCTGCGTCACTTTGCGGCGATTCAGTCAAACAGTTTGTATTACGTTTACTTGGGAAGTCGCATTTAATAGCGGCAGTGCTGCTCGGTTAGGACAAAACCCCATAATTTTGTATTATTTTTGCCCTATGATGCTGATACGGTGCTGTCCTCTAGATACCGTGAGATGCATACGTGCCCTAAGGCAGTTATTTGAGATAGTTACTCCTTGGCTTGGGCTTATCCCAAACAGCACGGTTTCTGTTGACTACTCGTTCACAAGGTGGCTCGCTGTAAAACGGGCTACTTGGCCGCCTGACGGAAAGCCTTCGCCGTAGCACCTGCCCTTGCTGTGACCCGTCAGAGCTCCAGCCTGATCTTCAGATTCTATGAAAGGCATCTCCAGTTGCTCAGATGTTTAGGCTTGAAGCGCGTCTCACCTGAAGAGAGACGGGCAGGAGATTTTTGGCCTATCCTGCTTTAAAAACCTTGGGTTTTATTGTGGCCATCTTCAGGAGCAGAACTGCTGACCGCTGTAACAAATATGTTTGTTTTTAAAAGTGTCCATAATTGCAGCATTGCGTCATCTCCACGGTTATTTAAAAAATTCTCTTTGTGATTTTACATTATTAATAAGGTGTCTACAGAATTGCCTAGAAAAAAAAATCCTTGCTTTGATCTCGATTGCGACTTTGTCATTTCCTGTCATAATTGGACCAAGCCCTGAGCGGGAGTCAACGGATGTCACTTTTACTCCGTCATTTCTCTTCATGGTATTGGCGCTGTTGTCGCCAGCTGTCACGATAAGATACCCACAGTGTGTCAGCAGGGAAGAACCTCTCTTTTGAAGGACAAACTAGCTAAAACGACACAAGAAACAGCGAGTGTATGCTGCCTGCTGGGTGGAAGCACGAGCTGGAAACTCAAGTCTGTGATCACAAATACGCCATATGAAGCACGGGTGAATTTAAATGGTTGCTAACTAAAACTCCACAACTAAATTAGCACTGGAAGACAGATGAGATGTGAATTTGTTAAAAAGCAGATACGCACATGCTACAGATTAGAACAGGAAAGTTTAGTTTGATGCTTTCCTTCTACAGATTTCAAAGCGCATCTCCAAGGCTGGTATCCCTGGTGCCGTTTTAAAAATAGGAAAAGAGAAGCCCAGCAGGGGAGCGCGCCAGGGTCCCTCCGCGACACAGCGGCAGAGCCACCGGGAGCCTCCTGAATCACCCTGAAGCATCAACAAGAGAATTTAAACAATGAATTAGTGACTTAATGAATTTAAATGATAAATAACGCTCGTGAAACAGGTGACTCGGTAAAGGTGAAAGAAAGAAAACCTGGTTTTGAAGAGATTTAGCTTGGTGCGCCACCAAAATCCTGGGTTGGGAAGTAGTTCTCAAGTATCTGTGGTATCCAAGGGAACTTATTTGTATGGACTAACACAGGCAAATCCTATTAGCACAAGAGTTACTTAAGCACATCCTCCCAAATTGATATTAGACGTTGCTCGCTGCATGCATCCAGCAGCGCGGCGGCCAGGCGAGCCACATTACTGTCACCGTGAAGTCATACCCTAATCATAGCGCGAGCAGAGCCCTGTCCCTCCCGAGGCGGAGCCGAGCCCTCGCGGAGAGAAAGCGGAACGAGGGCACGCGTCACCCGCTGATCCATTGCCAGTGGCAAGACAAAGGTGCCCCCGAACTTCTGAGGTAATAACTCTACGGATGCAATTGGCCAAGAAATATAATCAGTCTTTGAATGCTATAAAAGGTCCTAAGGCATTAGTTGCTGTTTGAATAGTATTTTGTCACGCACACCGTGTCAAAGGGCTGAGAATCCAGAGCTGTTGCTCATAATTAAAAAAGCCACAAGGGTACAGAATCTTTGCCCTGATGGTAACCTGCGTTCTTCTTGTGCACAGTAACCTTAAAATATGTCTTATAGGGCATACAGTCCTTCACAGAATCATAGAATTGTCCAGCTTGGAAGGGACTTTTCAGATCATCGAGTCCAACCATCAGCCGAACTCTGAACAAAACCCATTGCTGAACCGTATCTCTAATCCCTGTGTCCACCCGGCTTTTAAATCCCTCCAGGGATGGTGCCTCAACCACCTCCCTGGGCAGCCTGTCCCAAATGCTTAATGACCCTTTCGGTGTTAAAATTTTTCTTCATATCCAATCTAAACCTCCCCTGGCGCAACTTGAGGCCGTTTCCTCTTCTCCCATCGCCTGTTGCTTGGGAGAAGAGACCGACCCCCCCGGCTACCCCCTCCTTTCAGGGAGCTGTAGAGAGCGAGAAGGTCTCCCCGCAGCCCCCTTTTCTCTGTGTCTCTCGCTTTCCTGTTCAGGGTAAGGCAGACAGGCCTCATCCCCTGTTTGTGAGGACTAAATTTGACTTATGGCTTTACGGCACGTAGGTTTTACCCTTTTTAACCAGAGCGAAGTATTAGCCTTTATTTCTCTGGAGGGTCACCTAGAGCACACCCCGGCACGGAGATCTTAGGGAAAGAGCGAGAAACGTAGGGAGCAGATGCTTTTTCCTTATAGCCGTAGAAAAACGAGCTGTGTCAGTTGTTTAAGGTTTCTAGACATGCCGATAGGCAAGATGCGGAAGAACAAGGAGACGACCTGAGCAGGACCGGTTACGTTATAATATTTTATGGTGTTTGAGGGCCCGAGTATTTTTACCCTTGAGACACCATGCACGTCTTGCGTGCCAGGAAAATTCACCGCTGCAGATTTCAAACCTGTGTGGTTTTTAATCAAAGTTTATTTTCAAATGTAAACCTGTTTAAATGTGAAGCTCTTGGGTTATTCTTTAGAGGAGTTGTATAATTTGGATGCCATTCAACGCTGGATTGTGCCCTGAAACCCGCGATGAATTTGCCCTATCCATCTTAGCCTCGTAATGGATAGATAGAACGTATTAAGAGTTATCACCTCAAAGACGGATCAAAGTCTACTTCCTTTAATATTGACTTTCTTTAAAAGGACCTAAATATAACCCGCTAGCTAAATAATTCAATTTTGGGAGGGGGGGAAGGAACTGAGTGCGTGTTTGTACAACAGACCACAATAACTCTGCAGTTTTATGATTTGTTGGAGAAGAAGTCGTCCTTCTCACATTTTCTGTTTAAGGAAATGTTACTCTCAGACTAAATGAGCCCAAACCTGTCAGCCATCCAAATGGCCTCTTCACTGACATAAGTGGCAAACACTTGCATGGATCACTGACAGGAACAGCTCAGCTCAAGGAACAGAAACAATGAGCTAATCTGAATAAATGGTCCATTTTCAGATGTTTCACAATGTCGCGCAGGGTGGTTTTTACATTCCCTACTTGACTCACTGTGTTTGAGTATCAAAGGTGTTGAAAGATCGGTAACTCAAACAGGGCTTTCAAATTCAGTCGTCTTGTTCTCTTTCTGCTCTTTCCTTAAATATCTCTTAAGTTTTGGACAAACGCGCAGTTCGGCGTGCACACACGTGATAGAATATAGGTTCGGTGAATGCCAGGCGTTCTCGGGAGTTCCAGAGCGGAGTGGCAATGCTGTAGCTCTGCATTCCGTGGGAATGCAAGGAATGAGGTAGTAGGGCCGTATCCTGCTATTTGTCCGTATGTAACTAAACGGTGCCTGGAGCCGGTCCAGTCCAGAGGGTTTCCCAACAAGCCAGAAACCAGGCAGAGCTGCTGTACGACTGCTCAGGGCTCTTCTACCTTCTGTCCTCGCTCACTGCTTCCGTTCTCCTGAAACATCCGTGTTTTCTATCCCACTAAGCGTCGTTTGACTGCTTTTCTGCATCTACGTTTCAGATGGGGAGGCGGCAGAGAGACCTCAAGGCTGGAAACCACGGATCCCAGCTTCAACTTCTGGATGCAGAATGCTGCACCGTGAGTGTTGAGCTTTCAATGACGGCTCTAAAAACGTCTATACCTGTATTTGGAAAAGCCTTTTCCTCCCTCTTTTTATTTTAAGTGCTGTGGAATCCAACAACAACTAAGCTCCACTGCTACGTGTTTTGCAGTACAGGTGTCTGAGAATTTTGATCTCGGCTCTATTTCCGGAGGTATTTGTGTTTGTCATCATTAATGCTTGTTTTAGTTAAGAATTTAGATATATTTTGTACAGTTGCAATAACTGAAAAATTGGAAACTGGGAATTGGATCTTCTGCCTGTGGATTGGAAGAATTTTTGTAAATGCCCTGACGTCTCGAACCAGAACACACCCATTCTTTCTGCTGGGAGAGAGGGCACTCGGTATAGCCGCTATACCATAACGATCTCAGGTGGTGGAAAACTCTTACAATGGGGCTGATTGCTGGACCTTAGTCCCAACAGGTAGAAATGTCAGGCCAGTATCACTGGTGAGGCCTCCGCACCCCAAGAATGTCAGTCTAACCCCACTCAGCATTTGATCTCTGACCACTACCTTTAACCAGAACCAAACACGTTCTTCGAAACCTTAAGCGCCTGAACAAGGCTGCTGCCCTGTGCGCACAAATGGAAAACCTTTCAGAAAGGGTTAGTGAGAGCAGGACAGTGAAATACCGTGGTGGAAGCTAAGGCACGTGGGATTGCTTTCCTGAAGCGCAGCAAGGGCAGGTACCCTGCTAGGGGGAAGCACAGCTGTCTGTCACATCGGTAAGGACAGCCACAGCGTCCAGGTGAACGTGCTCAAGGTGACGTGCCCTGGCTGGCACAAGCTGTGTGAGCTGGCTGGTCTTTCCCAAAGCCAACCGCTGTGTGCCCCATGACACTCCCCATGTGCCCCCCTTCTGGTGACATGCGGATGGGAGCCGGTGTAGTAGCGAGCAGAGAGGCAACATACCCACTTTCAGCTCCTTCCCGAAGACGGTCCTCTCTCCCAGGGCAGAGCAGTTCCAGCGCCCGTTGCGAAACTGGAACTGGCACTCGTTGATGCCCATCTGGGACCCTTCCCCGATGACGATAATAGCGTCGGGCCTGCTCTGGCAGATCGCCCGCTGCCGGGGGGCAAGACCCGGGATCTTGTTACAGATGATGCTGGCTCCCAGGGCCACCACAGAGGAAAAACCCCTGCAACGACAAGACACCAGGGGTGGCTGGGGGGAGGCTCGTCCTGCCGGCAGATGCAGCACCCCGGCCGCTTCCCCGCGCTGCAGGACCCGGCTTTGGCAGGTGCCTCCGGAAAGCACCCGTCTTTCTCCCCTGTCGCTTCCCTCTCCCTCTTTCCACAGCCAAAGCAGAGATAAGGAGCACGTGGGCTCCTGCCAAAACGGGACCGAACTTCCTCATTTGTAAATTAAAGCTCATGCAGCGGCGTTGCGTGCCCGGGCCACGCACACGCAACGGGCTGGGAGGGTTTTCCCTCTCCCGTTGAACAGTTCGAGGGAGAGAGGGAGAGAAAAGGGATAACCCACGCACTCTGCCCCCGGGCTGCGCCGCCTCCCCCCGCAGCCGGGCGCACCTGGCCGGGCCGGGGATGCTGCGGGGCCGGCGAGCGGCCGGCCGCCCCCTTCCCCTCCCGCTGCGGGCTCTGCTCCGGCTGCAGCCGCCCGGGGGTTTCCCCGCGGGGAG
>VXBH01007623.1:264062-281609 GCA_013400035.1 Rynchops niger | reverse complement strand
GCCGCCGCCGCCGGGCACCGCAGCTCTTGGTCAGGGCGCCACCTGGCGGGCGCGGCCGGCGCAGCCGCGGGCAGGGCGGGCGGCGGCCCCCGGCACCTGCGTGGCGTTGCGGGGCGGCGGGAGGAGCCGCCGCAAGGGTTTTGCAGCCTCAAGAGGCAGAGAGGGCGGGCGGCGCCAGGCAGGAGCCAGCGGGCCAGAGGGCAGAGCGTGTTCATGGAGTCATAGAATGGTTCGGGTTGGAAGGGACCCTGAAGATCATCTCGTTCCACCCCCCTGCCCTGGGCAGGGACACCTCCCACCAGCCCAGGTGGCTCCAAGCCCCGTCCAACCTGGCCTTGAACCCCTCCAGGGATGGGGCAGCCACAGCTTCTCTGGGCAACCTGGGCCAGGGGCTCACCGCGCTCACAGCAGAGAATTTCCTACCGAGATCTCATCTAAATCTCCCCTCGCGCAGTTTGAAGCCATTACCCCTCCATCCTATCAAATGTTTGTGGGAAGTAAATTTAAGGCTTTGGGTGGGAGGGAAATCCCCCAGGAAAGGAAAGTGCCGTTAAGAGATAGGCAGAAAGGCGTTATTCCAATTTGCGTTTGTCTGTCATCGTCTTAGACCAGCGAGGAACGTACTGTGTTGATGCTAACAGTAAGCCCAGCCCCAGGCATCGTGCTAGGACAGGCGCCCCGCACTGCGCCCCAGCACCACTGCCGGCTGTGTGCAGGGTGTCATGGCACCAGGTGTGTGACAACCAGAGGGCTGTGGAGAACTGGAGCACCCTGCACGCAACACACGCTCCTACAGCAAACACATAGTGAGATGCAACAAGCCATGGGACAAGAGGAAATGGCCTCAAGTTGCGCCAGGGGAGGTTTAGGATGGATATTAGGAAAAATTTTGTCACCAAAAGGGTTATCAAACATTGGAACAGGCTGCCCAGGGCGGTGGTGGAATGGCCATCCCTGGAGGGATTTAAAAGCCGGGCAGACGTGGTGCTGAGGGACGTGGGTTAGTGGGGGGTTTGGCAGCGTTGGGTTGATGGTTGGACTCGATGATCTTTAAGGTCCCTTCCAAGCTAGACGGTTCCATAGTTCTGCGTTCACCTAGCTCTCGTGAGGTATGTCAGCCAGTAGCTTTGGCAAGGTGGGATGGTCCTGCACGAAGCAGCGTTAGGTATAGCATAAGTTCGATCACTTCTGTAGGGAAACATGGACGCGCTCGGTGCTCTGTCCCCTTCGCACATCAAGCAGAAGTCTCCCAGGTGTCAGAACGTGCCCTGCCGTTGCAGCCAGTCACCAAAGTATGCATTTGGCCCACGCAGGTCTGTGAACGAAGGGGTTTATATTTTGCTCCATATATAGCTCAGTACAGTGATGTCCTGATCCACCACTTGGGCTCCGAAGGGCGAGGGCGATTCAAAACAACCACCAAAATACTGCCGGTGAGCAACAGAGCTGCCGCTGGAGAGGACTCGGGGACACACGGTGGAGGTGGCCTTTGTTGCTTTTTTTGTTGCTCTTAGTACAGTTGGTCACGTTGGTTCAATAGTCCTTGAGCAGAAATGGGCACA
The DNA here is from genome assembly GCA_013400035.1 of Rynchops niger. Classification (NCBI taxonomy): domain Eukaryota; kingdom Metazoa; phylum Chordata; class Aves; order Charadriiformes; family Laridae; genus Rynchops; species Rynchops niger. The sequence goes on along the minus strand of VXBH01007623.1, from coordinate 280,047 downwards.
AACAGCCTCAGGAGCCTCATCCCGGAACCAAACCTGCTTCCCAAAAGAACAAATCTGCCCCCAAAGGGAACCCTGAACGCTCAAACAGCTGGGAGGTCGTTCTAAATGTGCTTTAGAGTTTCAGTCCGTATTCCCTGCTGTGGTGATCTGGCCCGTGGAACACGACCCGGGCGCTCTTTAGGCTTCTTGCTTTTTCCTGTATTTCTGATGCTGAAGCTAAAGATGTTTTGCCTAATTCAACCCCAACTAGGCGGCTGTTTCACACAGCACGGGGGTATGGGACAGGTCAAGGCTGCGTGAATTGTTGTCTTAAGGTTCAGTAGGAGCGGAAAATGGCAAAGCCTCCTCAGAAAACGAAGATAAATAAGTTACTGGACTAATCAATGGCTTTCTCTTACTCTGTTTGTTCCTAAAAAAATTGTGACCTAGATATACGTGAGCGTGCGCACCCGTATGCGTGCGCATGTGAAGCATACATAAAATAACATTCCTGTGCAGATTACAGAAGGGCAGTTTGTCTTGTTTGGCAAAGTTTCTCAAACGTTTTAATCACCATTTAAAATGCCGTAGACCTCAAATGGTCCTTCCAACCATGTGGGCTTTCCAGTGGTCTGTAGTAACTGATCTTTACCTACCCCCCCTTCTACAGTGCATGTGTATCCAGCTTCCTTTTTTACACTGTATCTTTATGACTTTCTAATCTCTGCATAATAAAAACAACGTGCGGCATTACGGTAAATTGTTCTTTTTCTCTTAACAGAGTACAGCAATAAGTTATAGGCAAGTTGGGAAACTAACACAAAACTTTGAACAACCATTGGAAATTCACGTCAGAAAAGTAGGAACTGGGAAGTTGCCTGCGGCAACAGAAGTGAACTTGAAACTGTGCTCTTAAAAGGGTTAAAGAGAAATCCCCGAGCTCCTGGTTCAGAAGACGATGTCTGCAGGTGAAAATCCAGCGCTCTGGATTCTTCGCTGGGAAGAGCGCTGCCGTCTCTGTGCAGGGACTTAGGAGGCAGCTCCTGCTCCTCCATGAAGCGCAGCTGCCTGCAGCGCTGGGAAGTGGCAGGCCTGTTCCAAACACCTTCGCTTGACTCCACCAGAGAGAGGGTCCGAGGCAGGCTCGCCCCGCTGCTGGGGGACGCGCCGCTGCCTGCCTCCCAGCCCTCGGAGCAGGCACCGAGCCTGGCCGGACCGGGATGCGGCTCCTGCCGGGCGCCGGCTGGCAGTCCTATGGACAAGTCTTGAATGTGTATCCAAGCAGACACCGTATTTCGCCCACGGTGGAAGAGGAGAAACCTCGAGAGGGTGTTTCATCCCAGAAGGAGGGCTGGTGCGTGGCAGTTTCTGACTCGTGGCCCGCCCTGAGCCATGGGGCTCGCCCGTCTCTCCCGAGATGCTCGCTGCTACGAGGAAGCACATCCGCAAGCAGAGCAAATAGTTTTATTCCAGATACGGTCTGTTCGCTCTCACCTTTTACTACCCGTTTCTTTATTTAGCAGCAGCAGCTTTCTTCTGAACAAAGACGAGGCCCAAGCTACACCCTTGAGCCATCCATCACTTGTTGCCACAATGGTGTTTCTATTGTTAATTGTTTGTCAGGGTTGCTTTTGGGGGTTAGGCAGCGCGATGATTTAGTACGTTAGCTAATCAGCTCCGAAAATGGACTCTCAAAATAAGTTAGGTCAAAAAAAAAAAGAAGCTTGAAAAGTCTGCTGGTCCCGATACAATCCTTCTGGCGTCCCTCAGAAACCCACGACTGGAGGCAGTCGTTCCTTCTAGTGGAGGAGATTCGCGGCTGCTCCTGCTCCCTGCGCTGACAGGGGTTACCGACGCTAAGTAAGGAAGTTTGCACAACGCCCGTCTGCGCGGTGTGTGGCTCCGGTCAAGATTATTAATGTCTCATTTTTCATAAACATAAAGAAATACAAGAAACACCCACATAACATGAAAAAGAAAGGTTGTCTGTCTTTTCTTTTTCTTTTTTTTTTTTAAGATGGCCTCTGATAACATGAATTCACAAGGGAGAATGTGGTTAAAAGCCCATTTTGTAACTAGATCCTGGATGATGCACATACCATCAATACTCCAACTCCGGCTCCCTTTTATCAGGCTAATCATAGCTGCGCCGGTTTGTTGTCAAAACATCTCCTGGAGAAGTTGGACTAGAGAGTCCTTTCAGTAGCAAAAATGCGAGGTTAATACACCGACACTCCCTGTATTAAGAATCTCCTCCCTCCTAAAAGGGCCTTTAAAAAAAAAAAACAAAAAACCGCAATAAATAAATAACTAACATTGGCAAAGCCAGTTAATTTCCTGGGCTCTTCTTGGCCCCCTCCCGCAATGTATCGTATCATCAGCAACCACAGTCCCTTCTCGGTTTACAGACGGATTCGTGGGGCTGCAAAAACGAGCAATAAATAGCCTGCCGCAGAGTTTCTCTCCGCGAGGAGTAAATTACGTAGGGAGCTGCGGCAGGTCAGACCTCAGGAAGGGCGAGAGCCGCCGGCCCCGGGCAGGGCTGACCACGCCACCGGACCGGGGCGGGTTTCCAGAGTAAGTCTTGTCTGGTTTTGAACACTTGTGGCGATGTAAAGGTGACACGTGCCTTGTTGGAATCAGTCGCTTTGCGATCGATGGACTTGGTGACGTGAACGGGCATCTGGCAAGCTCCGGAGAGGGGTCTGAGAAACCTGGGGGAGGGCTGCACCCTTTCAGAGGGAAGCTCAGATCCCCAGGACCCCCGGAGGTGTGCTCCAGGTGGGGCCCGTCCCGGCCAGGCAGATGGTGACCTTCAGCAGGCAGGCGTAGTTTAGACAGGCACGTGTACCTGGGAGCTAATTACCTGCAGCTTCATCTAGTTAAAAAAAAAAGAGCTTGGAGTGTTCGAGGAGCTAGACGACGAGGGAGACTGGGGGCTGGTGGGGGGCATTCGGGGTAAGGAAGGAGTTGCTCTGTTTGATTTGGGTGATTTTTGGGTGATTTTTGGGTGCCTGCTGGCTATCCAACTTAGTGATTGGAAGGTGCAGCTATTTTGTGCCGGTCTGACACGGAGCCGTGTCTGTGTGTGAGTACCCAGGCGAGGGTTCCTTTGCTGTAGCCTCTAACGTGTCTCTTGGCTTTTGGAGCTGGATGTGGTCTGAGAAGCTCCTGGAAACAAAGTTCAGGGTTCCTCTGGGTTTGGGTTTGCTCAGGCTTTTTGATCTAAGTACAGATGAAGGAATACTTCACGTCAGAGCTAAAGCAACGGGTTGATAAAGCTGCTCTAAGCCTGAACTGGTGAACGCCATCCGGCCCTGTTTCTGGGGCAAACCTATAGGTTTTGGGTCTCAGAGTTGAGGGAGTCTCCCTGTACGAGGAGATGACCATCAGTTCTATTGAGTGTTTAAAAAAACCCCGCAGGTGGGAGAACCCGGAGGCTGTTCGTGTACTGTTTTGAAAATGCCTTGATCTTTTGTTTCTGGGCTCTCTGGAGTCGGTAGCTTGCTCCTGCCGTGCTCCGAGTTGTGTCCCGTGCTCCGAGTCGTGTCCCGTGCTCCTGTTGGCATCTGTGTGCCCATGCCAGCTCTGGTGTTGGGGAGGGGTTCCAAAATGAGATCGGGCTTAACCCTGCCTGCGGTTGCAGCGTGTGCCCCCGGGTACCGCTCGCCTGCTTGGAGTTTGGACCCTGCAGCGGCTGCACGTGCCAGAGAAGGAGCTAATGGTTAATATACGTGAAGTAAATTGCTCTCTCAAACAGTAATCCTTAACATCAGTAGCGGAATTGGAGAAACAGGCCAATTTTTGTCATTTTTGAGCCAAGTACACGAATCCCACTGGTCTGCTTTTCTTATTCCCTCAAGCGATGGGCAAGCGTCACCAGGTGTCTGTGGCACATCACATAGAGGCCTCCAGTTCTACAACGGCTCATTTTTTTTCTCTTTTTCCCTTTAGCCCCCTGACGGGTATAAACGCAGCTCTTTGTTCCCAGGGATGCTGCTCTTCCAGGCTTTTTTTTTGTTTTTTCCCTCCCCTGCACAGGTTCTTTGGGAGTCTCTTCTGATTCCACCCCGTTATAACTTGGCCATTGCAGCCACACTGGGGAATATGTTGCATTTGCCAAAAAAATTAATATTCCTGTTATCACAAATGCACTTAGGCAAATACTATTTTTGCCTTTTTTAAAATAAAAAAAACAAACCTGACATTTCCTTTGAGCATATTAATGGACACAGAGGTGAAAAGATGAACTGTCAACGCAGATTATTTGTTGCCAAAGGAAGGTCTTAAACACCGTGGATCTGATCCAGCAAATATGACGCAGTCTTCCAGACAGTGGAAGACCCAGAGAGCTGCAGATGCTGTTAAAAGAAGGTATTTCCAAAGCTATGGGATTCTCCCCAGCCCTATGGAGAGATGGAGCGGCAATAGCGCAGGTGGAGGGGAGAGAGGTGGGTTGCAAAACTGGATGCCAAACGCGTGTCTTTATTAGCCACGGCCAGCTGGCCTTGAGCGTCGGAGTCCTGCTGGCGTCCCTTTGGGTGACAAAACCTGCTGCATCCCCTTGATTCGCCCCGGAACATGCTGAACCCTGACAGCCGGGGCAGCGAGCGAGGAGGAGCAGCAGCAGAGCTGAGCCTGACGCCGGTCGCTGCCAAAGTACCGCGGGCTCTGTGTCGGACAGACCGGCTGGGAGCCGGGTGATGTGCCGAGCAGATAGCGGCCGTGGCTGGGTGGAGGACAGCAGCGTGGACAACAAGGGTGGTGTCTATTCCCTGAATGCGCGCAGGGAGGAGTCACCAAATCGTGTGTGGGAAGGGGTAACAAATAGCCTGAGGAAATCACGTGGAGATGAGGGGAAGCAAGCTCGTGTTCAGGGCAGGAAGGAGAGAAAGGGTGGGGAAAGTGGAATGATGGGGAGGAAGGCGCAGAAAGACGCAGGTCTACGTTTTGTTCTGGCGAAGATCGACCTTGGACTGACGTTTATTTACAAATCTGACAATCAGCAGAAAGCATTTTGCCCCCGCTATTACTACTATTAGTGATGAAGTTAATATCGCTATAATTATAGGCGCAGTTAAGACAATAGAACTCGAAACCTCTCGCTTTCCAAAACGAAGCTTCCCTTTTTTCCTCTACTCAAAGACTTGAGGTGCGCTTTTACAAGGCTGATGTCAAGGTGTCACTAGAAATGCACAAGGCCGTGGTGATATCATGGCGTGAGGCAGAGCTATGAGCGAGGCACGTAAGCTTTATGAAATATCGTAACTTTTTTTCCCCTTCCGTTATGGCCGTTGCCTAAACTGGAACCATAAAACTGGTCTTAAAATAGCACTGCAGGTAAAAAAAAAAATAAAAAAAGAGGAAAAGTACTGAACTGGGTTTTGTTTTCCAGCCAAGTTTCTTCAAACAGCCGTTGCTAGTGGGAGGGCTTTGGGGGAATTCTGTGAACCCTGGGAGAGGGTATTGTATTGCAGACACCAGGGCTCTTATCAATGGTTTCCTATCTCCTCGCAAAGCCAGGAACTCTTCCCCATCTACCTACGTAGAGATATATTTTATGTCAAGATGTAAGGCAAAATAGGCCTCCGTTCAATATTTAGTTTAAAATTATGTAAACAATATTAACTGATCTGTCAAAAATGCGTTTGTGGAAAATGCTTGACTAAGTTAATTCATGTTTTTGGAAAGGTTTCTTGTACAGACACTTAAGGCACATGTGTTTACCACGGGCCTGGTAACATCTTCCCAGCCATCGCACAGCCCTCCAGTTAGACATTGCCAAACAGTAACTGGGGAGTAAATAAATTAAAGGTATCAAAACATGTAATTATGAACTGTTGGGGGGTCTAATGCTACAGAAGACGATGTGATCGAGTCCGAGCACGTAAATTGTACAGCTGAGAAGGTGTTGTTAATGGAGGCAAATCAGCACCAGGCCGCAAGGGCCAGGGGGTTCTGGGCCAGGGTTTTGGTGGCCGTGGGCTTTTCTGGCCGTGGGCTTCAGCAGAGCTTGCCGGCTTCGGCCGGGTGAGCAGACTGGGCAGCAGGAAACTCAAGTTCTTTTATGCTGCATTGGCAGTTTCCCTGCCCTCCTGCCACAGCCCCTGGGATGCCACTGAGACCAGAGCTAGAGGTGAGGTCCCCTCTCTGGTGGCCAGGTGAGGACACTCAGCAGCTTAATTACTGGTTCTAGTGGCCATCTCCCAGAACTGCTGATTCCTTTAATAAGCTTCATGTGTTGGTCCAAGCCACTCATATAGTCGCAGAGCACAAGCGAAGTATTTCGCGTTTGCTCTCTGAACTAGGAGTGACTTCCAGATAAAAGCTTTAACTAGTGGTTCAGGATAAAATAGCTTTCCAGCCGTCTTCTCGCTGGTCTGGTTGGAGCGAGCGCCCTCGTCAGTGAGGGTGTTGGCTGGTCAGAAGGGAAAGCCTGAAAAGACACCAATGAATTCGGCTCTTCCTGGGGTATTCCTGGGAAGCGCCTGGGAGCCGTGGCCAGGGGATGTGTAAGTGCACACACAAACCCTTTCGACAGCTCAGAAGCACGCGGTGTTGTGAAATTAACTTTCTTGTGGAGCAGAGAGTAAGAGCCGCTTGAAAAGCGCCAGCTTGGTGCTCGAACCGAGCAGAGGTCGCGGACAGGGTCCCTGGGAGGATTTATACTTTTGATAAAGGATGTGGGATAGCAGAAGACTAAGAATTCCATCTGCCGCAGATCGCTGCGCTTTACAAGCCAGGGCTTCTTGGTAGTGATATCCTGGAGGGGTTGTTCAGCCTGGAGAAGAGGAGGCTCCAGGGCGACCTTCCAGTATCTTTTCCTACAGGAAGGCTGGGGAGAGACTCTTGGTCGGCGACTGGAGCAACAGGACAAGGGGTAACAGTTTTAAACTGGAAGAGGGGTGATTTAGATGAGAGATTGGGAAGAAATTCTTTGCTGTGAGGGCGGTGAGCCCCTGGCCCAGGTTGCCCAGAGAAGCTGTGGCTGCCCCATCCCTGGAGGGGTTCAAGGCCAGGTTGGACGGGGCTTGGAGCATCCTGGGCTGGTGGGAGGTGTCCCTGCCCAGGGCAGGGGGTGGCACTGGGTGGGCTCTAAGGTCCCTTCTAGATGTGGCACTTCAGGTCATGCTCTAGTGGCAGAGATTGTAGGTTGTTTGGTTGGCCTCGATGATCTTAAAGGTCCTTTCCAGCCATGAAGATTCTGTGATTCTGCATAGACCTATTTATTCAGCAGGTCGCCTTTTTGCAGTGCCATCTCCAAATGCAGAAGAAAAAGGTCTCATCCTCAAAAAAAGAGGGGAAAAAAAAATACTATCTAAGTAGAAGATGAGAGTGGAAGACAAGAGTGAGAAGGAAACCGTGGTTGTCAGTATGGTGAGCAGCAGCTGTGGCTGTAGAAGAGTGAAGTGCTTTTACACGTATTCATAAGGAGCTCAGCACCCAGAAGGAAGACAGACACTTCCTTGGAAGTACGATAGTGAGGGATAAAGACCATTTTAGTGGACAAGCCATAGAGCAGCTTCTTATTAGTGAACGAAAGTATGTGATGAAGGGCCTTGGAAGCAAACTAAGTGATTTATGCTTGATGCTACAGAGCAGGCGCCGGAAGAGGGATGCAAAAGGAAGGAGCGTATGTCAAAATGCCAGTGAGGAAACTCACTCCGCTGTGGAGCGCTGGATTGCTGCGAGCAAAGCAAGAGCAGGCTGGCAGTCCAGCCAGGATGTCAGACGGGGAGAGTTCAGCCAAGGGCATCGCTGGGAAAGGCTGCCAGTCCTTCGGACTCTAGGCAGGGAAAAGCTTCAAGAGAATTAAACCTCCTTTGGAGGAGAGGATTCATAAACTGGGCGTCAGGAGAGAGATCGGAGACCACGGTGGGTTCGGGGTGAGTGACACACGTAGTCGTACGGTCAGGAGTGAAGGAAAGCGGGGTTATTTGGAGGCATGGGCAGGAGCTTTGCTTTAGCCAGGAGGAGCCTGAGTTAAAAGCAGATCTAAAGAGGTGACCTTACAGAAAGGTACTAATACGCTTTGTTTGGAGAGAAGGGACAAGTCTGGAGTTCAGCGGTAAAACAGGAGGTCTCTCTCCGAGCTGGTCATTGAGTTGGTACATGGAGAGGAGTTTGGGGGTTTTGTTTTGTTTGATGAGTGGGTTTTTATTCCTGGAAACGAGATGGTAGGGGAAAAGAGACCAAGATCTGTTTGAGGCTGGTGGAAGAGACTCCTTAGCAAATGCGCTGGATGAGTGGTGGGGGGCAGAGGATGAGGGGTGCGGAATCCAGAGAACAAGATCTCGGGAAGAGTGTGGTCAAAATGCTGAAGGTAAACGCGGAAGGATAGTGGGAAGAGTGTCTGACTGAAATCTTGGTAGGACGAAGATATGAGAGACCTTGACCAGAGACGTTTCACTAAGACGTGAGGGGCAGAAACTGTTGGAGGAACATCAGGATACTACAAACAGCAGTGGGCTATGGGATGGAGCAGCGTCTGGAAGGGCAAGAGGGGAATCGAGGACTTCTTGGTACATTTTAAAGAAAGGAGATGCTAAAGAAAGTTAGTGAAGGGGAAATCCAAGAATTCAGGGTTAAATGACAAGAGTTAAGGATAATTAAAATTAAAAAGGGTGAAGGAAACTGAGATGGCATAAAGATGCCATTGGAAGGGAGAATAGACCGGTGTCCTGCCACAAAGGTGAAGAAAACCAGCCAGCTCCTATTTCCCGTGAGAAAAGGAGAACAAGGTGGTTAAGAAGTTGCATCAGCCAGAGCTGCAGATACACTTCTTCAGATTCAGCTGGATCTTACAGCTGCTTAATTGGGAAGGTGACAGCACGGAGAGGTAGGGAGAATGAATTTGCTGCTGTGTTAATAGCTTCAGAGGGGAAAAAAAAAAAAAAAGTGGAATGAAGTCAGTAGGCCAGACTCTGGGACTGTAGTCTAGACTGGACTGAAATGAAGCTTGAAAGCAAATGAGCAATTTTCAAATTGAGAAAAGGACAGGGAGGAGAGATCTGCAAACAGAGGAGGAAAGAAAAACTAATTGAATTATCTGGATGAACAGTGACCAGAGGGGGAACTGGCAAAGGGGAGAGGTGAGGAAGAGCAGCCCGAGGTGAAAATCACAGCAAGTTAACCATTTCGGAGTGACTGAGAGTCAAACGAGCTGCCGATCAATTGAAGGCTCAAGAATACGGAGGTGCCAGTGTAAGAAACTGGTTGGGTTGTCACGTCAGAACCTGACACCACCAAGAGTGGAGGTGGGAATCTCAGAGGAGGAGGAAGAGCTTTGGATATGGAGGAGGATGGGGAGAGGCTGGGCAATAGAAAGGGCTCGGAAGCAGCAGGAACAGGAGGGGCCCCCAACCATTTGCACCATGTCTGCTCCTGCTTCAGAGGCTCAGAGAAAGGAGGATGCCTGGCCGAGAGCACAGGTGAGGTGCTGAGCACTGGAGGAGCTGCGGGTGCCTGGGGTGAGCGCGCAGAGCTCCGAAAAGGCCGGGAGGGCGAAGAAACGCAGTGGTGGCACTGAAAAGCAGGTGGAGGTGGGGGATCAGTGGCGCTGGGTGGAGAGGGTGGTACGCCAGGAGGACAGGACTCGATCCAGAGCTGTCAAAGGAAGGGATGAGGAGCATGGTGGGAAGAGGATAGGCTTGGCATGGAAAATGGGCAGGCATAAGGAAGATAACAGGGCCAGACGCCGCTGTGAACAAAGGGTGAGGTCAGAGCCGTGGCCGGGTGGCAGACGGACGCGTGTACAAAAACAGAAAACAAGAGGCAGCTCCTGCCTGCGGTTTCGAGGTACGGTGTTTGGCTGCCTGCAATCAGAAGTGATTGATTACGGAATTAGACTTGTGCTATTTTGGCCCTGTGACTTCAGATGCCGTAATCTCAGCCCACTGCGCCGCTTATCCGCGGGGCGAGGATAACTCTTTAGGCACAGGGATGGTTCTGGAGGGAGAGATGTCGGACAGCTTTTCCCCAAACCGCGTTTGTAATCCTGCCACTCCTCTCATCAATCATCAAGCTAATATAAAACTGGCAGTGTGCTTCCTGTTGGAGTGTTGTGAATTTTCAAAGGCAAAGTGCACTATTGTTTAATAGCCAATTATTCACTGGCATTGATAAACAGGCTCTGCTTGTGATTACTGCGGCAATTACTCACTCTCCTAATTTAGACATGAGGAAAAATTAATTCAGGCTTCCAGTTGATCATTTATATCTTTGGCGTTTGTAACACACATCACGGCACACTGAAAACAGCTCCACCATAAAGGAAACCGATCTGTTCAAATTGATAACGTGGTTTGCTCTCGTCCTGTCGCTGAGAGGCATGACTGAGTCCAAGCTGAAGGGCTGTGGCTGAAGGTGGGGTTTTTTACGTTTTTGGGGACATAAAAACATGCAAACCATTTTGTCAGACCTTAAATTAAAAACAGAGGGGAGGGATATTACTGTGGCCAGAAGGGAGCTCCCTGTACAGCTAAACAAGCAAATAAAATGGTAGGATGTTTAAGTAATTTGACCTCACCTTACCCCCAGACCACCCTTCGAGTGCTGATGGACCCATCTCCAAAGACATCCAAGACGTTCAGGGAAGGCCTGTGGGGAGCAACGGGAGGATGCTGCTGCCCAGTTCAGGAGGAAGTTGTGGCAGAGGTATATAAAACTGTTAACAGTTTTAGTAATGGTAAGTTGCAACCATCGTATTTACTCTTTCTCATAATTCAGGAGCAGTGAGATGGAAAGGCATCCACGTGACGCTGGAACAGGGAAATGCTTGTATTTATTTTATTATTAAAACCGCCCCACAGATGGGCTGGATGAGGTGACAGTGAGGTGGACTGAGAGCTGGCTGTGTGACAGAACCCAGAGGGTCGTGATCAGCGGCACAGAGTCTAGTTGGAGGCCAGTAACCAGCGGTGTCCCCCAGGGGTCAATACTTGGTCCAATTTTGTTCAATATATTCATTAATGACCTGGATGAGGGGACAGAGTGTATCCTCAGCAAATTTGCTGATGATACCAAACTGGGAGGGGTGGCTGACACTCCAGAGGGCCGTGCCGCCATCCAGCGTGACCTGGACAGGCTGGAGAGCTGGGCAGAGAAGAACCTAATGAGGTTCAACAAAAGCAAGTGCAAGGTCCTGCACCTGGGGAGGAAGAATGCTAAGCACCAGTATAGGTTAGGGGTGGACCTGCTGGGAAGTAGTTCTGAGGAGAAGGATCTGGGGGTCCTAGTAGACAGTAAATTATCCATGAGCAAGCAATGTGCCCTTGTTGCCAAAAAGGCCAATGGAATCCTGGGCTGCATAGGGAAGAGTGTGGCCAGCAGGTCGAAGGAGGTCATTCTCCCCCTCTACTCTGCACTGGTGAGGCCACAACTGGAATACTGTGTCCAGTTTTGGGCTCCCCAGTTCAAGAGGGACAGGGAACTGCTGGAGCGAGTCCAGCGAAGGGCAACTAAGATGATGGAGGGACTGGAGCATCTCCCTGATGAGGAAAGGCTGAAGGAGCTGGGACTCTTCAGCCTGGAGAAGAGAAGGCTGAGGGGAGACCTGATTAATGTTTACAAGTATCTAAAGGGTGGGCTGAAGGAGGATGGAGCCAGGCTCTTTTCAGTGGTTCCCAGTGACAGGACGGGGGGCAATGGGCACAAGTTGGAACACAGGAAGTTCCGTTCAAATACACGGAAGAACTTCTTTACGGTGAGGGTGACAGAGCCCTGGCACAGGCTGCCCAGGGAGGGTGTGGAGTCCCTTCTCTGGAGATTTTCAAGACCCGCCTGGATGCAGTCCTGAGTGATGTGCTCTGGGCAATCCTGCTTTAGCAGGGGAGTGGGACCAGATGATCTCTAGAGGTCCCTTCCAACTCTAAAGATTCCGTGACTCCGTGATTGGCTTTCTGTTGCAAAGGGCTCAAGAATTCCGTGGTGTCTGTAAGCCCGAGTCCTCGACACCGGGGCGGAAGAGCAGCGCCTGAGGGAGCACCGTCTCCCGGGTTTCTCTCCCCCTCGGCCGTGCTTTCGCTTCCCGTGGCTGTGCCGGCGTTGGCTGCTGGCAGCCGTTCAGCGGGGCTCGCAGGAGAGCGGGAACAGCCTTTCCTCGGCGTGCGCCGGCGCGACCTGACGGCACGTTCCTGGTAAACGCGGGCTGCGGGCGAGGTAGAACCTCTTCGTGTCTGGCGAGGAACGGGCAGGTGCGGCCTCACGCAGCTCCCTCTGAATCGCCTGCCATTTTGTCTTCCAAATTCTGGTTTATTCACCCCAAGTGGTGTCACCGCAGCAAGCTGTGCTGTTCAGGTACAGCGCAGACAGAACTCGAGTGACCCCAGATGCGTTTTTTTTTTTTTTTTCCCCCCGAGAAGCACCCACCAGCTGTCGGTGCAGGGCAGGGTTTGCAGGAGTAAAGCCACCCCTTTCGCCAGCCCAGGAGGCGGGTGGGGGCGAAGCACAGAGGAGGCTGTGGCAGCTCTGGTAGTCAAAGCAGATTTGGGGGAGATAACTGGCGGAAAAACTGAAAGGCGGCGAAATATTGTCTCCTCTCGGGGATCGGCCCTGATGGCGTGGTAGCCGGGAGCATTTAGCGAAGGTAGCCAAGGCTGAACACAAGGTCAGCCCATTAACAAAAATTTGAACGTTCTTTCAGTTGAGAGGCAGAATTAGGCCTTTATTTTTCCCTCCTTCAGCGCAGCGAGTGCTTGATTAGCAGCCGATCGTTACGACTGATGGTTTCCCTGGGCAGGCGCATCTCCCTGCCCCTGCTCCCCGCACCGTGGCTCTGCAGCGGCCGGAGGGGCTGCCGCCTCCTCCCACTTCTGGCGGGGTGACGTGTGGTGTCCTGCTTCCCCGGCTGCCACCGGGGCTCTGCCTGCCCTTGGGATGCTGGAAGCTCCTCCGAGCAGTTGAAGTGCCACACAAGCAGAGATGTCCCGGCTCCTTCGGGAGTCACCGACGCTCCTACGGCTGAGCCGAGCGGCGGGGGCTGGGGACGGAGGGGGACACTGCTCTGGGGACATGCCATGGCCAGGAGGGGCTGCCTCCAGGGACAGGGAATAGGCATAGCACTACAGCCGCTGTGAGCGGGAGTTCGGGCTGCGAACCCTGTGTCTGCACATCAGTCGGGTTTGCTAGAGCCACGGGGAGCGCACAGCAGAGAGGCAGGCAGGGGCCGCGGTGCCCCGCCACGGCTGGCCTTGGCGTTCGCTCCAGGTGCAGAGCCATCCCGAAGCTCTGACCCTTCCCTTGCGCCTGGGCTGGTCGGCGGAAAGAAAAGAAAACTATCACGTGGAGTTCATCTTATCTGAGACTGTCGTGCACGGTCAGGAACTGTGTAATTCAGTTGCCCTGCTTGGCCAAAAGCTAAATAGTTTCTAAAGTTTATTTCCTGCCTTTATAGCAACTGTCTGTCCCTTTATTTATTTTCACTGAAAGCTACTAGTGTGCTAAAAATAACGTTTGGAGCAATTCTTGTGGCAGATTGTCTAACAATCGCAGGCTGAAGTCGGAGCAGTTGGGAAGTGAAGGATGCCTCCTTGGCCGATCTCTTCGTATGCACTTCCATAATTTTTTATTTTTATGTTTTGTGCTAAAGCATTTTCTGTTCCTAGCCGTCGAGAAGAGCTGACGGCTCGCATTGTTGTTACCTTGAAAGGGTAGTTATCACGGTTAATCCACCCTCCAAGGTTTTTCCTCAGGATAATTATTGTTTCGGTGATTCATCTTGCAGACCCTGCCCTTCCTTATTCGCACAAAATATCCTACTCCCTGCAATATTTCTGGGTCAGGCTCGTGCCACACATGTGACTTCCTCTTGGGCACGCAGACAAGACAAGATGGATTGAAAGGTCGGCCGTGGCTGGGCTGGCCGACCTCGGCGCGCTGCGCGGGCGGCGTCGCGTGTGGCTCGCGGGACGTTACTGGAGGGTATCGGTGTGTGGGGCCGCGCGGGAGCGGGGCGGCGAGGTGGCGTTCGCGGCGGGGGGAAGCAGTGCCACTGTTGTTATGGTGGAAAAATTTCACTGCTCCTGTCTTCAGTGGAAAACATTATCACCAGCACATCCTGGCATGTCATTTTTTTGCCTCATTTATTATCGTCTAGCGTTGGCTTAATGCTTATGGTGCATTTCTAAGGTACTTAGAGAGGGTTGTGGTTTTTCAAGGAAACATAACTCATAGGGGAACAGGAGAGGGAGGATCCTGAAAGTTTTTGGCACAAATTGAGTCAAATTTTACTGAACGTGAAAAATAGAACCTGTGCAGGCTTTGACATGAGTCCTGCGTGGCCCGGAGGCTACGGGGAAGGGAATATGCCCAACAGGCAGGATTACCACTCGGGAGACCTGGGCTCCGCTTTTCCTGCCAACCTGCTTGTCAGGGTCTGTTCGTACATCCTGTGCTTCCCTCTTTGGGCGCAAACCACCGCCGTTTGTAGCAGGCACATGTTACCCAACACTTCTAAGTTGTCTAATCGCAGGTTCCTTCTCAGGATACAGAAGCTGGATGGAACCCAGCAGTGCCACCAGAAAGGCAGGTCAGAAGCTTGGTGTGAGGTTGGCCTCCCTCCCCACCCCTGAACCGGGGCGTTTGAGCTGGAGCAATGGGCTCACAGCTCGCCAGCTTGCTCGGTGACCCCCTGCAGCGGTGTGCTGCAGAACAAGGGGGGACCACCAGCGAAGGGAGGAGGCAAGACAAGTTGTGGTGAATGGAGCTAAATCCAGTTGGCGGCCGGTCACAAGTNGTTGGTCGACTCTTTCTTTGGGTACTCTTTGGGTACTCTTTGGATTTCATTTTATATTTATATTTTTATGTTTTTTATATTTTTTTTATTTTTTAATTTTTTTTTTAATTTTTGGTTGGTTTTTTTTTTTACTTCAGGTGCTTTGGAGGAAATCAGAGTCTTGAGTAAAGCCCCGCTGGGGACAGAGGAAATAAGGGAGTAAAAAACCCTTCTTTTCTTTGTAAGCTGAGCGTGTAAGATGGAGGCAACTTGCAGTTGCCAGCTACCAGTTGCAACTGGTCCCGCTGCCCTTTCGAGGGGCGCAAGATGTGCCTACTAATAGAGTGAGGAACTGTGGTCTTACCAAAGCCACCTCTTCTGCTCTTGTGACCCGGCCAGCTGAGCTGGCCTCTGCCCGCACCAGGCAGCTCCTTACGGCCTCTGAGCACCTGCAAAGTCATCACACCCCTGGGACCGGGGCGCTCGCTGCTGGGTGGCTGCGGCAGCAGGGAGCGCTGGTTGCCTTCAGCGTGTGCCTGTGCCATCTCCTTTAGCCAAATTCCCCCGGGAATTTGGATTCTATTTGAACGTCACCGTATCAGTAAACTGACACAGCAGAACACTTTTCCCGTGCCCCTTTCGCAGGCAGGTGGAGCGCGACGCCCGCCTCCAAAGAGGGGTGTGTAGCTCCCGGTATCAAGAAATGGCAACCAGCACACCCAGCGCTGACACGCACACAAAGTGAAAACCTGCGCGGGTGCCAGCCAAAGCAAACTGGTAACGCGTTCCTCGGGGAGGCCGAGTGCCTGTCCTGCGGCCGGTGACTCGCGGGAGGTACGGAAAACCCCGCGCCGCCGTGTGAGGCTGCGCCTCGTGACCAGCGGGCAGGTTGCGGGATCTTTGTGGGCCAGGAGTGGTTCCTTGTGACTGATGTGCCCAGGTGGCCAAGAAGGCCAACAGCGTTCTGGCTTGTATCAGGAATAGCGTGGCCAGGAGGAGCAGGGAAGTGATGGTGCCTCTGTACTCATAGAATCATAGAATCGCTGAGGTTGGAAGGGACCTTTAAGATCATCAAGTCCAACCATTAACCTACCCTGACAGAAGCCACTTCTAAACCACATCCCTAAGTGCCCCATCTACCCTTTTTTTAAACACCTCCAGGGATGGTGAATGGTTAATAACCCTTTCAGTGAAAATGTTTCCTAATGTCTAATCTAAACCTCCCCTGACATAACCTGAACCCGTTTCCTCTCGTCCTATCACCTGTCACCAAGGAGAGGAGGTCAGCCCCCA
>VXBH01007623.1:246662-263629 GCA_013400035.1 Rynchops niger | reverse complement strand
AGGTTAGATATTAGGAGGAATGACTTTACTGAAAGAGTGGTCAGGCACTGGGACAGCCTGCCCAGGGAGGGGGTTGAGTCACCATCCCTAGAGGTGTTGAAGAAACGTCTGGATGTGGCACTTCAGGGCATGCTCTAGTGGCAGAGAGTGTAGGTTGGTTGGTTGGACTCGATGATCTCAAAGGTCCTTTCCAACCGTGAAGATTCTGTGATTCTATGATGTTACTATCTTCAATCCCAAATTAATTTTGCGCGTGACAGTAGTCTTACTATCCTTCATTGCAGGGTATATAGTTATGACCTCTTTTTTTTTTTATTTTTAAAAAGTAGATTGTAGTGATTTTTATTCTCACGCTTCCGTGAAGAAGTTAACCTAAACAATGACCGCAATGATTTGTTTTAAAAATTCTCCCAAAACATTTACACTTACAGTTTCTTTCAACGTGTAACACCAACGGTTCAAAGAACTGGGGCTTCAGTGGCAGAACAGCGATTCAATCGGTTACTGCTTCCCTGACAGCAGAAGATGTTAAATGCTTTCAATTGGCTTCAGTGTGTCTAAAATACTTTTTTTTTTTTTTTTTAATCCCCTTTGGCACAGGAGTTCTGGAGCAACGCTTCGGAGAGCAGCTCTCTGGGGCAGGTAAGGCTGCTTTCAATGCCCAAATTATCAAAATCGGGTTGGGTTTGGTTGTACAGTGCTAAAACGAAACCCCTCGCGTTGTACGGGGACATCTTGTATAGATTTGCTGAGGGTTTTAGTGCTCAACAAGGAAAATACCCAAGGCCTGTCCCTGATGGTGGGTGGTGACTGGACAGGCCCAGGAACTACCCAAGGAATTACAGATCCAGTAAACGTTATGTCAAGTAAAGAATCTAAAAACCCGAGGGAAGGGGGCCGGAGGGGCGTGCTCGCCCCGGGTCGGGCTCAGCAGCAGAGAAAACCGCGGTTTGTTTGGTTACTTGTCTCACGGTAGGTACCAAGTTTTCAAACCGCTTAGTTGGAGTTAATTGGGTTTGGCTGAAGCTCTCGAAGATGCCTATTAAAAGAAGCCACCTATTAATTTTATGTTAGGTATCAGGTGCAACACCCCGAAAGATTTTTTTTTTTTTTTTTTGTTTTTTTTTGTTTTTTTTTGTATGCGGCTGTTGCACGAATTCAGGATGCGAGTCCATATCGGGTTTCTCTTAAAAGCTTTGCTGAGCATGAGAAATGTGGAAACTCAACGAGTCGCCTCTGGAAAAATGGCATTTGCGCGTTATATTCTCAGAAGACTAAAAATAGACCTCTGGCCGTTTGTTTTTCTTTATGAAGCAGCTAACTGCAACACTCCCTTACCAACCCTAAAAAAGAATTGACACCGAAGATGGAGACGCAAAACCTTATCTCATCCGCATTTCCCGTTAGGTCGTCTGTGGTGGTGAGGAAATGGCATAATTTTAAAAGTTTTTTCCCCATCTTCCCTGACCGTGAAGCAATTTGAGAAAATATTTAGGTGCGTACCTGCACACCAGCCCCTTACGTACCTATTAGTATTGCAAATCTGCTTCTTGAGCCTACAGGAACGTCTCAATTGTTGCTCATCCCTAACGTAACACTCTAAGAGGGAAACGATTTTACACGTGCACTCGTTTAATAATACTTAGGGACGTGCCGTCTAAAGGGCATGGTGTTTTTCCGGGTGTAGTGAGCTCCACGTCTTTAAACACTTCGTTGAACAGAGCTTGTGGAGAACCAATAACCTCTCCGTTCTCTTTAATGATGCTTTGGTTTCTAACTTTTATTTTACTGTAGGAAAAACAGCTGTCATGGCTTATCTGTCCAACCGTGAACGCGTTTGGAGCTGGAAAGTTAAGGTCTCTCGCTTGCACCGCACCTACTGATGGCACAGCGACAGCCTGGGATGGGCAAGAAGCAGGGAAATGCACGAGTTCATGTATTTTTCACTTCTCTTTAAAATGAAGTTTAGGCCCAAATCTGTCCTGCAATATTTATGCCCCCTACTTTTTGGGTTTTAGAGAATCTTGCTCTGCTTAGTTAAATGACTGTCGCGATCGGAGACATCAGCTTTCAGCAGACAGTATTTCCCGGACTGAATTCTTTCCAATTCAGACATAGCGAACTCCGCTAGAGACCGGGATGGCATGGGATAGTTGTATAAAAGCATGTAAAGGTACCGGTCACTCAGGTTTTCTAATGTCTTTGCATAATGAAATACTCTCTCTCACACAGAAATCTCTGGATATTTGGGTTGTTGAACACCACTTTTTATCTTTTTTTTTTTTTTTTTTCAGGGCCTGATTTAAAACACAGTAGAGGACAACCTGTGCATGGCGGATGTACGAGCGTTTCATTGCTTCTTGATCTGTCTGAGAATAAAGAGAGAAAGGAACAAAGCGATGTGGCAGGTTGTATGACAATTAGCATTTTTCCTTTTGCTGTTGAAGGCTCTTTGCACAGGAGAGGTCCCGTGGTCAGCAGCCACGGAACTCGTACTGAATCTAAGAGCAGCATTTGGTTATTTTCTGCTGCCGATACTGATGGAGGAAGCTCTGGTTGGGTTGGAGAGGGACTCCGCAGCGATCAAGCCGATGCTGCTCTCCGCCGAGCGAAACGCTGCTCGGGACTAAATTTGCCGATGGGCACTTCAGACTTTTTATTTTTGGAAGTTCAATCCTGAACAGTGGCGTTGACACAAGTCACCCTAAAACTAATAAATTGGTATTCAGGAGCAGCTTAGATTTGGCTGCTGTCGCAGCCGCATATAAATGCGGTCATAAAATACCCGGGATATCCGTCTGCGAGTCGGGAGTGAAAGGACTTGGCGGAGAAGGCAGGAAGCGGTGCGTACAGCTGTGCTACGCACGGATCCAGAAATGGGCTCTGAATTCCACGGGACCGCGGTGCTGCTCCAGAAACCAGAGGAAGGGGAGTGGAGCGGGGCTGGGGAGGGAAGCTTAGTTCCTATATTTTAAGAGAAGCTGACACGAAAACTCCTGGGTTGTCCCTCCTTGAAATACAACAGTCTGCGGTCGCTGGATGAGATTTGAAGGGCAAACAACACAGCGGATGTTTTTTTCTTTAACGAGGTACTCTTTGGAAGGAACTTCTTGGCCCCGTTTCAGAACTTCGGAAGCACAACGGAGCCCGCTGAGTCATGGGAATCCAGTGGGGACACGGGTCCAACCAGGGTTGAAATGCGAAACAGAAAACAGGTATTTTATGAAGAGTAAAAACTTCATCTCGCACCTGAGGAATCATTTTTAAATCTCTCTGAGAATTTCACGTGGTCTAATTAACTTCAGTGTGAATAAACTGATATTGTAATCATTATCTCCGCATTAGATGGTAACGAACTGCCACCTTCCTGGTCTTGGCTAGGGTAAGCAGAACGTGGGCAAGCTCCTCGGAGGAGAACTCAGGGTGGTCCCGCGGCCCCGGGGAGCAGCGATGGCCCCTGCAGCCCCCCAGGCCTGGCGGGGTGACCCTGGGGAGCAGCTCCCCGAATTTGCCGCATCCCCACCTACGGGCAGGTTGGCTACCTGCTCCGTAATCAACAAGCCTTTCCCAGCTGTGAGTAGATTAAAAAAAAAAAACCAAAAAAAAAAACCCAACAAAACCACGAACTAATTCTTATTAATCTTTTATCTGACAATTATCTGTTGATTCACATAATACCAAGTTAGCTGTTCACCGTATCTCGATCGCTTGTGTGTTTAAAAAAAAAAATACTTGGGCACAAACTGAAATCCTGCCCTGAGATTCTGAGATTAGGGGAAGGATTTCCATCGACTTCAGCTGGAGCAGGGTCCAAACGTGTCTGTTCCTGTCAAAGGACAGCTTTCCAGAGCTGCTTGTTGGCAATTTATCCACTTAAAGTATCGCCACGACAGAGTTTTACATGCTTCATTGCAAATTTTCGTGTCAGACAGCTGCAACATTTTCATAGCCTAACAAGGATCACGATCCTTCCCTTTGCATCCTCTCACGTACTCTAGTTATTTCAGACTGTATTTATTTCTTCATTAGTTATTCTCATGCGTAATGCTCCAACTGCTTTAATTACCTCTCGGGTTTTTTGCCGTTGGTGGGATGAGGTTTGCCCTGCCTCTCCCACCTCTCAAAGCACCAGAAACGCCTTGCGTGAGCCGGTGCTGGAGGGAGGTACGGGGACGGCATCCCGGCGTTCCTGCCCAGCGGGGTGGCGCGGGCCACAGCAGGG
The DNA here is from genome assembly GCA_013400035.1 of Rynchops niger. Taxonomy (NCBI): domain Eukaryota; kingdom Metazoa; phylum Chordata; class Aves; order Charadriiformes; family Laridae; genus Rynchops; species Rynchops niger. Next base: position 259,407 of record VXBH01007623.1, on the reverse strand, counting down.
ATACTGTTCTCCTGCCGCCGGCGGGGATGAGTCAGACGAGATGACTTTGCTGCCCGCTCTCCGGTGTGTCAACCACCACCCCCCCCCGGCCCCCAGCAGCTGCGTTTAACTTGAAACAGTGACAGGGAAAAGGAAACAGGGCGCTTGGTCAAAACAGGAGTAACTGGGGAAGGCTGGCGTTGGTCTGCCTGTCTGTTGGCTTCTGCAGCTCTGCATCACCTGCTTCGTTACAGCATGTACTGCAAGGAGTTGGGGCAGTCCGTGCCAGCCGATGAAGAATCGGGGATGGCATTACATCAGTCTCTAAAAACAGCTTCAGTCTTACTTTTTTTGGTAAAATACGTATCGAGGAAAGTCTCTGACTGCGCTTGTTTTGGCACAAGATACCCTTCAGTTTATGCAGCAGGTCCTAACAGCATCAGTCCCGGCTTAATTGGGCAGAATGTTGGTCATGAATATTAGCTCTGACATTGTACAAAGTTCTCTTTGTAGGAGTTGGGAAGTTCAAATGACACCTCTCTCTTTTTTTTTTTTTCCCCTCTTTTTCTTTCTTTCTTCCTCATCCCTGTTGGTTTTAGGGAGCTACTGCAGGAGGAGCCGCTTACACACCGCCTATTCCAGATCCGAACCAGGTTTCACGTGCCCACAGCATTTTGGGATACTGGGACTGATGCACTACTACTTTGACCCAGCAATTTGTGGGTGGCTTTTGGGAGTAGTGAGATCACGGCTATCTCCAAAGGTAATGTGGTAAAGGGCGTATAATACAGACGGTAACGTATAAAGGGAGTATTAAACTCCCTCGTGGAACTTGGGAGTTCCCAGTCCCCAAACTGGGACTTGCGATTCCATTATTTGAGCCTCCTCTCTGGTTTTGTGCTGTGCTAGGTTTAACTAATCAGCTCAACAACGTTTATATAGGAGAGTTTTAATGTCAAAGGAAGTCTTTTTTTTTTTTTCAGTAACATTCTCCGATTTCAGAAAAGACCTTTTCAGCTACCAAAAATATAGTCCTTCGTAGCATTAAATGACTTGTAATAGTTTTATTTTGAAGATCGCTTAAGTACAACACGCTGAAATAGAGCGGTGTCTTATTTTTCCGATGCATATAAGCCCCCTTCACTGTAGTGGTTTTAAGTGTCTGAAACAAACCAGCAGAAAAACCAAATTCCAATAAGACCATCTATGCAAGAAGAACAAATCTGATTTCTTGTGTTGCAACAAAACGTACATTGACACCTGCTGCTTCCAGTCGCTCCTCTCGTGACTCATCTTTACAGAACGATGTCATTAACTGTACAGCTGAGCGCGTTAGGTGAAATCCGCTTTCTTGACTAAATCCCAGTCTCTCTTCTGCAGGACTCCTTCGAGCTTAGCGGAGCTCTGAGGGCCACACCATGCACCGCCGCCGAGGATGGAGGGGCTTTGGTTGTCTTCTGGGAGCCCGGGTTGAAACCACTGATACTCAGCCAAACTTGTGACACTTGCCTGTTTTGACCAGAGACTTTCCTTCCTCTCTTGATGGTGGTTTGTGGTTGTGTTGGTTGGGTTTTTTTTTCCCCCCTCCCCTTGCATATATCAGGTATTTTATGATTTGTTTGGTAAATCTGAAAGACGAACCACCCTTCTGCATCTATTACCAAGTCCAGCTGGGTACCACCGGAGAGAGCAAGAAGAGCTTTTTCGGCACAAGGATGACACGGCATTCCAAAGGACCACAGTATGGGAGCTGGCAATGAAGGACTGGAAACGTAACATGAAAATTCCGGGCACGTGTTGCTGACATCTCGGTGTATACGTTTGACAGCTAAAGGTTAATGTCCTTGTGCCTGCTCTCAGGGTTGGAGGGAGGCTGGGTACAGAAGCACAAAGTAAAGCCAATGGTTAAGAACGAAATCCCCTTCCCGAGCTGGGAAACCCCAGCAGGGAACACCCTTTTGAGGGAGGGTCAACCTCTGCCGTGTGTACCTGGGGCGGCAGCTGGTCTCCATCACCTTCTGCGTAGCACAAGGTACAGAAAACAACAGCAGCAATTCTCGCCTGCCACAACCCTCTCAAAACAAGGCAGCACGGGGGTCGGGGGGGTGGGGGTGGAGTTTTTCAACACCTAAAACTCACAGCGCGAACGTGGCACAAGCGCCCGGAGTCCCCTCGGGAAGTTGTAAGAATGTTTACCAGTAGTGTTTGCTCTTCTGGAAAAAGCCGAGCGGGTCTCCGGCTTCGCGCCACCCGGCAGACGTCGGAGCACACCTTTCCTGCGCGGAAAGGCACAGAATAGAAACCATTCTCCTGGGTTGTGGCTCTGCACTGAAGCTGCAGTCTATTTTTGGAGCTTTACTGGAACGTTTCCAAGACCACCATGACACAATCACTTCAAGATGGGTGGTAAACATGTCTCTGCTGTTCCTGCAAGCTCCTCTGCGCTGTTTGCTGTGCGTTCTTTAACCACCCTTTCTTTATTGGAAGGATTCTTGCCGTGTTGTCACCTCATCCTTGGACCCCTCTCTGACTGTACGCGTGGAAAAAAGCAAACAAATCCCGTGCTTGGCTGAGCAGATGCCGTTTACTAGGTGGAGCCCACAGATAAGTCAAGGTAAGAAATAATTTGATGAGACGGGACGGCTAAACCACAGCGTAATTCCTTTCTAGGTTGAGCCTTGTCACTTAATCAAGCCGCTTCTAATTACAAGGAAATAAATGCCTGTACCTGTTACAGGTAAGGCAGCGGGAGTCAGAGAAAGATGGAGGTCAAGGGTTAGCATCCTTAGATAAAGGGAACACCTAATTAACCACTGAAACAATTAACTGAGCAGTACGGCCCTGCTCTAAGGAGACGGGCCGGGCCCGATGGCAGCACCGACGGCGCAGCAGCTCCGCAGAACCTGCCATCACAGCACACTGACAGCGCCTGCAGACACTAATCCCCAAACTCGGGTCCTTTTCCTAAGAAACACTCAGGATCCTGTTAAGCGGGGCTGTTTTTAACACTTTAAAAACATATATAAGGTGGCTTTGACAATAACATTGGGCTGTACAGAACTTCAGTCGGAGACTAAGAAATAAAAGCGTCATCCACTTCTTGTTTTCTGAAGTAAACTGTTAAAGAAACCCGGCAGCACTGAGGCCAGTATCAAGTGTTACAGCAACACAAGGGCAGAAATAGGCACATCAAGCCTAAAACTTGAACGTTACTCCAAACAACATAAAACAGCTACTCGCTTTCGTCTAGGATCCAAGCTCAGTTCATTTCTCTATCAAAAGGGGCTTTACAAATGCGGCAGGTGCAATGGGAGAGGATTTAAGTCTTTTATAAGCATGCTCCTTATGCTTAACTTAAAATATTAAGCGCATTAAAGCTTTCCAGGCATTTTGTACTGCTAAAAGCAGAGTTATTGGTATCTGTTTCTCTGCCTCAGTCTTATCTGTTGACACCTTACCCGATGCACTTACACAAAACCCACGGTGCAGGTGAGACTAGTGGAGCCCACCCTCCTCCACTCTAGATTTACAGGCAGAAATTTCAACTTGTGCTCAGAAACCGGCTCTGGAGAAAGCAGAGCTCCTGCACGTTCATCAGCGACGTTGGAAAGAAGGATTCCACCCCCCCACCTTCCCCCGCGATGTCTTGTAGCAAAGCTCTTTAAGAAAAGTCATCGCTAACGCTAGAATAATTTTTAGTTAAGACCAGAATAATCTGTTAACACTGACTCTAGTTAACGCTATAATGTTTGCAAAGTGGTCTTGACTTTATTTCAGTAATGCGGGCACTGTTTTCCCGCAAAATTCACTTCCTTGTTTTGGAGAAAGTAAAGTCCATCCACCGTAAGAATTGCACAAAACACTGTATTTTATTAATTAAATCAAATGTGTACAATTAAATTCATACAGGATGTTCAATATAAGGACACTTAACATGTTCATCATCTCCAAGATTCTGTCTTTTTGTCAAAAGTTTAAATAGTGGCTGGCGTGGGCATTAACATGTTAATGCTAAAATAAAAGATGCTCAGCACATAAGATAACGTCTCCGTAGCCCGTAATAGCGGGTGTCCGGCTGAAGCCCCACCAGAACTATTGCTGTAGTGCAGCATAAAAAATCCCGGAGTACTTTTCAGGATACAATTCCATGAGAGACGAACCGTGCAATCATTCATTTTAACTGACTGAAAACTTCCCTCCTGCAAGACTGCAAATACTGCACGATCGAGAGCTTGCTTTATTAGAATAGGCTGCCCGTACCTGTCGCGAAACCACCAGCTTTCAGGCGAGCTGTAAGCTGATCCTTCCGGGGAAGGAAAACTTCATTGTTTTTCACCTGAAACGCACAAAGCCAAAGGACGACGTATTGTAGCTACCTGTTTTAGTATTCGTACCCCAACTGGACGCACATACCGCTTCCATCCTAACCGCGGGGAACTCGATCTTACTCTCAAAGGAGTTGCCTTCCAAAATGGCTGGAGCGGCGAGCGCGCCCTCAAGCGCAGCCTTTCACCCTACTGAATTCCAGCTAGCGATGCTACGCTCCAGCGTGGTACCAAGTCTGCCGATACGCCCGTTTCGTTAAGCCTCGGCGTGTTTAGAAACAGCGTCATTTCTCTTCCCGTACCAAAGCTGCAGAGGTTAGGATGGAGCCAAAAGGGTCCTGGTGTTATAATAAAGCCCTAAGAAAGGCAGCAGGTTGTATAGTTACCTCCTTGCGAGCAAAATCCCTGCCCTAAAACTATGCAACCTACTACCTCTTCCTAGGAGCCCAGTGCTTCCTTTGTGCAGTTCCTCCTGCTCAGCAGCTGCTCTGGGCAGGCAGTTTAGTTTACCAGCTGCTTTTGGTCTTCTGCACGTACGGCAAGCGTAGGCTGTCAGCGCTGCCTGGTGAGCGGGTAACCAGTTCTAACGCTCCGGGCTTAAATACTGACGATTGGCTCCGTTTTCACTCTCGCCTGCTACACTAAACTTGCAGTCCCAAAAAGCATTTTCATGCTTTTCTTTCTTGCTATAGCAAAGACGCTAGCTGGTCGCGCCGGTGCGGAAGCAGTTAGACAGGGTACACCTAGGACGTCAGGAGGAAAAAGAACGCAATAGGCTTAAAACGTCTTTTTACGCAAAAACAGTAACCAACTCGGATAAAAAAATTACAGTTCTGGATCTTGGGCGCTCCAACTTCACAGCTTTACACTCCCCCAAAAAGGCGGGGGGTCAATTTTTACCATTCAACTTTAATTTTGTATTACAGTTTAAGTGTCACTTGCTAGAACTGGAGAAAAATAAGCCGATTTATTAGTAAAGTGTGATTGTTAAGTTGTTCCTCCAACTTTTACTAAGCAGTTGGAGTCATGGAATTTTAATGCATTATAGAAATTGGGGTCTCAAAACAGTTTAGGTCACAATATGTAAGTTTGAGCTACGTGTGTTTTGACATTCAAACCCAAATTGTTTTAGAATAATTCCCACTCTATGGGGTATTCCACTCTAAACCTAGTAACGTAAGCGTTCTCCGTATCCAGTCAGCACCGTGCCGCTCACCTTGAAAGAAAAGTCGTATTAGTCAAATGTATCACTTGGGGGTTGCACCATTTGCACTGGTTGTTAATCCTGCAAATTCCGTCACTGATTAATTTGACGCTTTACAACCCTGAATTTCTCTGACAGCTCTATTTTTACTCACTGCGGACATGAATGACTGTAAAGGACCGCGGTTTGTTTTACTCCTCAGGGAAGGCAATAGATTGTATAGTTATCTCCTGAACAGGGTAAAACAACTACCCTACAACTATACAATCTACTACCTCACTCTGACAGAGAAGCATATACTTCTGCAAAGAGCTTACACAGCTAACCATAGTTTCATGCTAAAGAGTACTGGATACTTCAGTTAGCAACGTTAAACAACACGACAATTAGAACTGCACTCGTTTGTATTTGATTGCCCCGCCGTACACATACAGGAATCAGTCTACTCTTCGTTTTTCACTTGTTAGAGGAGAAAAATTATTGCAGAATGATAACCTAGCTTCTCCAAGAATTAGAAAAATCTAAACGCAATTACCCGCAGATGTTCCGGAAGTATTTTCCCCGTAAGCACTGCAAGTACAGCAGTTCGGTAGGATCTGACAGCGAGCTTAGAATGGAGAGGCTTCCGTTGTTGACTTTCTGCTACTTTAGGAAAGACAGTAGATTGTATAGTTATCTCCCAGTTGTGGGTATGACCCTAAAACTATACAACCTACTACCTCATCCCACAGCGCAGGCATCTTCGCAGCCGGTGGGGGCGGAGTGGTGCCTCAGTACAGACAAGGTAGGCTAGCTGCAGACAGCATTTACAGAGCAAAATACGGATCGCAGAAAAAACATTCCCCTTACTCCTCCCAGTCGTGCAATAAAGCGATTTTTAAGATAAGACTCCCGAATTTCAAAATGTCACCAATTGCTTGGGTCTTACTGCGTTTCATCTTTAGACAGTTAGCAAGTTGTAGCAGTCACAGCAAGTAGTCACACGGTCATTAAACTTGTCTGTTAAAGTACTATTAGTGTTCCACAGATGTAGCCTCGAATCTGAAATTAGAAGGAAAGTCTGCCAGAAACATCAGGTCTAAATGTCATCCTCTTTAGAACTTAAAAATAATAACATCTAGGACCATAGCAATGCAGCCAATTTACATGGCGCAATATGAGGCCCTATTATTTAGAATCCTGATGGAGTAAATATATTACATAAAGCAACTTTTTTCAGCTATCATAACAGTTAATAGCTCAAAATCATGTACTGTCAGTAGTATTTTGTGCTGCTTCTGTTAGTTTTAAGTTACATTAGTCCCACACACAGGGATTCTTTTGTTATAAATGAAACTCGTGAAGATTACAGCCTATACCCTGATTTTAATTGTTAAACCGCCTTACCAAAAGGCCACTTAAAATATACATTGGTTTCAGATCAGAAACAAGCGAGTTTCTGTAACTGCTCCTGACATAACCTTAAAGCCAAGTTCCACATTAATACGGCTCAACATGATCCTGAAGTAAAAAGTCGTAGAATATTGAAATCAAAATACTTGCCAGCCAGATGCGTGCCTTACAATCCCCTTCTTAGCAAGGACGTCTTGAGAACGGAGCTGGAGAGGAAAACTGATTGGTTTGTCAGTGTAATTTAGAAGATAGTTGAAAGTGTTTACAGAAATTCAGTTTTTAAAAATTAAATACGTGTTTTACTAGTATTTCATCCCAATTCTAAACTGAGGTTTTCAGACCGCTCTTCAAACAAAGCCTTGATAGAACAAGAGTGCCCTAATGCATGTTAATGTCCTTGCCAAAAAACACAACGCGTGATCCAGTCGATTAATATACAAAGGGATGACGTTATTCCTTGAAGAGAGAAAAAATAAAAGTACTTTACAACCCCCTCAGCCCCTTACTCCAGAATCCTTTATACAAATATTGATGACATTTTTTGGTGAACCACTCTTAAAATCTTGTCTGCAACTGGTATAAATCCCTTTATTTGTTTTTGCGAACTCACACGCCTACCAGAACGTACACTTTAGCATGCACAGATGGACACGAGCAGTTGGTCCTAATGCCTAAACCAGAAATAAATTAGAACAGTAGCACTGGGACAAAGTCAAACCACGATGAAGCACTGGCACGCACCACATCCTTTTGAATGAGCTCAGGCAGAGGTCCTGCTGTCAAGCAGATACTCGGAAGCTGACAGTCCTTTCAGTTCCCCGTTCCTGCCTCTAAACCTTCAGCAGCCGAGCAGAATTTACGTAAAGAACCCATTTCTCCCTGAGAGGCAGCCTGCTGAAGCCTGGCCAGTGTGGCTACCTGCAGAGAGCCAGCTTGCCATCTTCACTTTGTTACTCAGGGATGCCACGGAGTTACTGAAGTCCCAGATGCTTAGTTTCAGAAGGAACTTTAAGATGAAGCTGACGGTTCCCTGAGGTACTGAAAATGTTTTAAGCGCTTGGAAAAACTGAATCGGTGTTACCACACAAAAAGCTGAAGTCAAAAATGCAACACGTATCAAATACGTAAGACAACACTTCTGAATTTCCTTTTTTAAGATTAAGCCTGGAGGAGCACTGGCACGCACAACCGTGTAAAACCTAGAAACCGTGTTGCATTTCACCACCTTCAGGCAAGTTAGCTATAAACCTAACCAACTTGAGAAGATAGATCAAGCCGCTTTTATTTTTATTCCCACCAATAGCAGGACTTCCCAATCCAGTTCTGTTCTGGGCAATTCTAAATCACGTTTTACTGCCACCACCAAGTATTCCTGTTAAGTACTTGCAGTTCCTCAATCCTTAAGCATCTGTCTCTAATACATCTAATACAGACCTGGATGGGCTGTTACTTAAGGTAAAAAAAAAGTCCTTGTAAAAAATGTATTACGTCCTTCCAATTGTTATCCTGTGGTTATATACAGTAGTCTGGCTTGAGATCATAAAGAGCGCGTAAGATGTCAGGAAAACCTCGTTCTGTAACAAATACACCTTATGACAGCTCATCGGGTGTCCTGTCTTCTACCTATTGCAGAAAAGCAGTTTTATTGATGTTGCATCACTCGGGTATCATTTTTATTCAGTTTAATACCAGAAGGGTACAGAATTAAAAGAATTAAAATTCTAGTCAAAAAAAATCTTCCTTTGGAAGTTCAGGTTACCTTTTGCTTTTTTGTTTTTACTGCGCATTCATGCAAGGTCTAGCAAGTTAAGCGTTACGCTTTACGTCAGTCCCGCAGTTCTGAGGGTTTCTAATTTTTGGGTTATTTCTCGTGGTTTTTAAGCCCTGTATCGCTCAAGTTGCAGTGTCCTTTCACAGACTGAGATCTGCCAGGTCTCCTCGGAGGCCTGCGGTATGCTGCTTCCCTGATGTCATGCACTGAGGTTTTCTGGCACGCGCAGCAGCAGAGAAGCCTGACGTACAGCACGCTTGATAAATCATGCTCTGGCACAGCCTCTACCGATTTGGTACGTTCTCATCCCGTGAATCTGCTATTGCATACATCCCTGCTACCGAGGTCACTGAGCTGACGATATCACACCTTCGCAGGGCACAAGAGTTTCGGGGCTATCCTCTCCTTCAGGGCGTACGCTCTCCTTCAGCAACACGTGGCTACGGAGACTTCAAGCTTTTAAGAAACACATGGTTAATTCGCTTTTCTTGTTAAAAACTGACTTCAAAGCAGTGTTTCTCCAGTCGCCACGTGTTCGTATTTTAAAATCCCCAAAGCAGTGGCAGTGAAGAAAATGACACTAATTGTGTAACTGTATAACTTTCAGGCAGCAGCGGCACAGATGAATGTGTTCACTGTCCACTGCAGCCCAGTCCGGGGTCCAGCCTGGTCACACACAGCGCTCGCCACACGATGGAGCTCCAGGGTTTACAATACCAGCACTAACACCAATTCCTCACGGTTTTACCCCATGATTTCAGTAGCACGCCCTGCCTTGAAGCCACACTACCAGACTCCTATGGACTCTTTCAGTGACTGAATTCCTGCCACCTTCTCCAGCCACGAACCTGCACATCCAGCGTCCTCAGGGACTACGCGCAGCCTTACAAACTCAGGTTTGTCCCTTCAGTGGGGTTTTTTTTGTTGTTGTTTGACTGGTGGGGATTGGAGGGGGGAAAAAGGGAGCAGCATGATTAACACAAACTTAATTACCCTTTGTATTGCTTCCTCTCGCTTCGCTCAACTGCCCCTGCACGTCTGTCATCACGTGCTACGTGCACACCAACCTCATCACCTTCCAAAAGAGGCTCAGTAAGATTACATAGTTACTGACGCTAAAATTTTTGTCAATTAAAAACATTTCATCTTCTATATTCACAGTCTTGGACTGTACCTTCTCCTTTGTACAAAGAAAGTGCTGATCTTGCTAGAGCCTTCCTCCTCATTTCTGTCCCAAGAGAAGTGACAGTAGTAGAATCTAAGTGGGCTCTGGCGCTCTGAAGGATGCTGTTCAGCGTTTTCCTGAGCTACCTGTAAGTTTAAAACCTCCAAAATGACCCTAAACTGCACAGAAAAAGTCTCAAGGATTCACGTGTTCTTGTTTAGTACCACAAAGCAGACACATGAGCACTCTTAAGCTATTCTCCAGCCTTTGAAAGAGAAAAAATAGCTCAAGTGATAATTACGATTTTTATTCATTACTCTGCTGGAGGAACAAAATGTGCATACGTGTGGAAATCACAAAAGTCCCATTTCTTCTCAGGGTGATCCTAAAAGACAAATGCTTTATTCTCCCAGTTATTTTGTCCACTTTGCAGCACAGAAGAAACCACCTAAAGCTGCAAGCGAGTTTGTAGGAGTAGTTCCTACACAAACTGTGCTTTTCTGACACCTGCTGTATGCAGTGTGGAGATAAACAGATGCATTAACTCGAGGTATGTAACGCTGTAGTACACCCTTCTGCGAAAACGTCATTGGGCAATCGTACGTTTGTACACAGCCTGTTATCTGAAAAGACTATTTTACTCTAGTGCTTAACTTCAGCTTTAGAAACCCAGCGGGTAAAATTAAGTATAACAGAAAATCAAACCTGTAAATTAAAAAGCTGTGTGAAGATTAAGACTGAACAGATTAGAGGGTGGGTTGTTCTTCGGTTTGTTTTTTGTTTGGTTTTTTTTTTTGCTTTGTGCCACACAAATTTACCTGCGCTGAAAACAGGAGAGACCAAGAAAGCAAAAATTCTTTCATCAGAAGGTAACACTTGCCCGCTGAAGTCCAGGCATCTTTTTAGGAGTCCCCTCCTTATGCCCAAAAACTTAAAATTATTTGGGCGTGCGGTCCTTTTAGCAGGAATACACTGGAGTGAGTGTCCATCACACCAGCATACTTGTTTGAACTGGCAGATTTTAAAAAGAGGAGAAAAGGAGTACAAGCCGTTTCAGCGCACAACGCTGGCCAAATTTAGAGACGTGCTTTAACGCTAAGGGTGAGAGTACCAAAGTCCATGCACCTAGACAGGGATGCACCCACTACAGTATTTCTTGGAAATTTTCACACAACAGCATAAGAGTAACACCGCTGATTCTCACCAGTAACGTATTTATCCGGTGTATCAATAGGAAAGGCCTTTTTTTTTTTTTTTTAAAAACAAAATCTATATCCATTTACATTTAACTGTTTTAAGACAAAGCATTCTGGTTTTAAGTAATTATGATGTAAAAAATTACTGTTTTGCCACATTTTCAAATCTTCCGTTTCATTTTGACTTGTTTCTCTAACCATTTAGTTACAGGTGGAACATAAACACACAGAAATCACAGTTTGAAAGAAATGAGAAGTCAGTACTGCCCACTCACGCACCAAACAAAGGCGTATCTCCTGTGGAAAAGTAAACTGAGCATAATAATTTCTAATACGAACAAAGAACCAAAGTAATACAGATCCTAGCATCTTCCTGGAGACACACTCGATGATACAATATTAGTATTAAACTATCTATGTATAAACGGTGCGTGCGTACTGTAGAATGCTGGCAAAAACCTCGGCGAGATTAGCTAACATTGTACGTGAGGAAAACGTCCACGCTAAAATGTTATCAGATTTTCACAAATCCTTTTTGAATACGCGTCTGTCAGTGCACTGGCAGAAGAGACGCGTGTATGGGCACACTTCAGCTACAGCTTCAAGCGGCACAAAGTTCTCAGCGCACTTCTCAGAGGAAACCACCGTTTTGGTTACTCGTTCCTGCTCCAAACGGGGACGCATACTTATAAATGTACAAATGGGTATTTGTTTGCTAGATTTTTATCTCTTGGGACCTGCTACTAGGACGTGGGCGAACTTTTTCTCCTGCATAAAGTTTGCACGTTAATACAATTACACAAATTCATCAAATAATGACATTAGTGCATGAAAACAACATTTTCAAGAATGCCAGTTAATGTTATTAATTAGCAACGTAATCAAACATCTATTGCCCTTTGTAAGACCTGGGAGCCTTTCACTATTTTGCAAATGGACTGATGTTTTCTGCTACTAACAACAGAGAAAAACACAGAAGGCATTTATCAAAAGGAAAGTGAAATAAGGATACAGCTTGTTAGTAGTAGTAGTAGAAAAATGAAGCAAGGGATTTGATGTTTTATCTAAGCTTCCTTTTGCCAAGCCTCCAGTCTTATTATGCAAAATAACTTCCTCGCGTGACCTGTATGAATTGAGGCTGCCTTTGAGATACACGGGGTACAACCTGGGTGCAAAGCTCAGCGAAAAAAATGACAATCAACAATTTCATATGGAAAAAATACCACACTACTGCAATTCATGCTAATCCCTCTTCATGAGGGGTCGCCCTGCTACATGGCCTAAAAAATAACATTACATCTATTACAGCACGCTGGCTGCGTCGGAAAGCCTGCCGCCAAGTTGGGACACCCACTTCAAATAACCCACTGGGTAAATTCAGCCTGAATTTACCCGAACGTTGCTGCTCAGAACATGTCAAATTCGACCACAGGAGCCACGCCGGGCAGCAACTCTTTTTGGGAAGCTGAGGATGCTTCACCCGGCTCCGAGAATTACGAAGCGGGTGCCCTGCTTCTTGATTATCGTTTAATTAAGTTAAAGAAACGCTACTGCTTTGGAAGGGATGGATTCATTTCCCCCTAATTTCTGTCACGGGTTAAACGCGCCCCGCTGTTATGACTCAAAGACGGTTTCTCTGGATATTTTTAACGGAATCAAGTCGTCGTCGTCCCCTCCCCGGGGTCCCCCCGCAGCCCCGGTACCGGGGGGCCC
>VXBH01007623.1:231211-246639 GCA_013400035.1 Rynchops niger | reverse complement strand
AAAATAACGGCGATAAACGCACAGCCCCGGGGGCGGGGAGGCCGCGCCCAGCGGCCGCTCTCTCGCCGGGGCAGGAGGCCGCCGCCACCCCCTCCTGCGAGGGGCAGCCCTCACCCCGGCGCCCAGTGCAGAGACCGGGCCGAAGCCTCCGCGCTCGGGAGAGGGCCGGGGCCGCCCGTCCCGCCCGCCGCCCCGCCCCGGCCTAGCTCTGCTGTACCGTTTCCCGCCGGCTGCCCCGAGCTCGCCGCCCGCCGGGCGGGCGATGGCGGCGCCCCGCAGGGACCGCGCCCGCCACAGCCGCCCCGTTACCTGCCGCAGGGTGACCCGGAGCCGCGCCGGGACCCGGATGGAATCGCGGCCGCTCCTGCCGCCCCTCGCCGCGCTGCACCACGGGAAGGCGCGACGCGCCCCGCGCCGGCCTCCCCATTGGCCGTCGGGAGCCAAGCCCCGCCCCCCGGAGCCGCCAGGCGGAGGGGGCCACCCGTCTATCATCCGCCGCCTCTCGCGCCCATTGGCTTTGGGGCGCTGCAGCACCGCCTCCACCCGGCGCTCTCTCTCCTCATTGGGTAGCGGGGAAAAGTCTCCGCCCCGTCCGCCATTTATCCAGGCGTTCTCAGGGGTAGCCCTGAAATGGCGCCCCCGGCGGCCGCCTTGGCGCGGTGATGCCCGGCGGGGCTGAGCGCGCCGCGGGCCCGCCCGCCCTCCCCCGCCTTGGGGCGCCTCTCTCGGCCGTGCCGGTGCCGCAGTTGCCCGCAGGCCCACAACCAGCCCCCCGTCCCCCCCCCATCAGGAAGGGGCTGCGCGGCCCGGCTGGCCTTGCCTTGTCAGGCTGCAGTGTGTGTCCCTCCAGCCCGCGGTCACTCACGCGAGGGTTTGCGGTTTTAGGGCCAGCGGTGGCTCAAGTTCCCAGGGCAGCCGTTAGGCCCGGTTCTTGTTAGCACCATGGCCTGGCTTAGGGGCTTTGGACCCCTCTGGCCCGTCGCCGTTGCCCCTCTGCCTGCTTCCAGGTTGCTTCTCGTAAACTGCTCAGGCTGGAGATGGCTCAAAAGGTTAGAGGCCGGTGATGGCGCGCACGCCTCTCCAAACAGCGGCCGTCTGAACTGTCGCCCGCTGCCAAGTAGTACGGCACCAGGTGAATCGCAAACACCAGCTGCAGCCAGCAGCCGTTAACCAGCGTGGCCAACTGCAGCGTCTTTAGGAAACTCTCCGGAGCGGGTGAGGAGAAACAATTCCCGACAAATACACCACATGTACGTGCGGTTTCTGTACACAGCTCTTGGCTTTTCAGCTTTGCGAGAGTGGCTTTTCTCCTTGGTGTTGGCAGCTTTTGTTTTCATCATATTTTCATGGTCTCCTTAAGCAGATGGTTGAATGAGCAACACGACTGGCGTTTTAAATGCTCTGCTGATAGCATTCTCTGATAGATTATAGCCTTGTTTAACTGGGGAGCGACCACAGACGCACTTCTCTTCCTTCATCCTTCCCTGCAATCCCGATGAGCTCTTGAACTAATGAGTTTGTTACTGTTCTTGCTGGGAAGAAGAGCCTCTTTTCTACCAGCCACCCTTGTAATTCCTGCTCTCCAGTTACTGGCCTTTGCAGTTGGGTGAGAGAAATCTCTGGGTCGCTGTTGACACTGTTGCGATTTGTGTATTTTTGACAAACTTTGTACTTTTCTCTCTGCATCTGCTTTTGGGGTTTATCCTGTTCTACTTCAGAAGTAGTCATCTGACTCGGAAGTGGTATGTTAAAGTGTTGTTACTTGATCAAAATACCTTTCCTGTTTATATTCCTGATTGATTTGTTAATGCTTTGGGGATGCACAGGGGCTACAAGGCACATCACGGTCTTCCAGAGGAGGGGAGGTGCTCCTTCGGCTTGTCAGTGTGTCTGCAACGTCAGACTCATCGGGGCTAGTACAAGCTCAAGGAGGGAAATGCTGTGTTTTAAAAACAAACTTCAAACACAGATCTGTTTTCTGTGTCTCTTAATTTTTGCAAGATCATTGGGATAGAGAGACCTTACAAAACCTGTGAACGCAGAGTATTCCTGACAGTCTTTGTACGTAAGCTTTTCTGTTTTCTTCTTTTGAGAAATTTTAGAAATAAACTTTTGTGAGTTCTTAACAATTTTGTATGAACAACTTTGATGAAGCTCTTAGGTGTGTGGTGTCCTGTCTTACTTCACAAGTAACGGTTTTTATCACAAACGTGAGAAGGGAACATGGAGCCCTGTTTTCAGTGGTGAGACCAAGGAGGAGCTGATGGTCTGGTGGGAGGTGTCCCTGCCCATGACAGGGGTTGGCACTAGATGATCTTTAAGGTCCCTGCTAACCCGAACCGTTCTGTGATTAAACAGTGACCTGTCTGAAGGCAGACATTTTGCATGTCAAACAAACTAAATTATGATGCCTCGATAGCTAAAAGGTGAACCCAAATGCAGTTTTCATCCTTGTGCAGGTAAAACTGTGACAAATACATTCGGCCGGCTGCTAAACGACTTTTTAATCTTTACTTTTCAGGTGTAATTTGACGCATTTTCCGATGAACACAGAAGCTACAGCCCCTGTTAGGGTGAGAAACTTTTGTCAGGCGTCTGCCAGGTACAACCGAGAAGCGCTTTGGGAGCTCCTGCGCTTCCACTGTAGGTCACAAGATGGGGTATGAGTACCCAGAAAGATGCCTGTCCAAGTAACAGGAGCAAAATACCATCCTAAAACGCGCTTAGGCGCTGTCCTAATTCTTGCTACTACACAGCCAGAATTTACTAGAAGTATTAATTACTAAATGTTGTTTTTCAGGAGTCGTACCCAGCAAGGTTGTAGGAGGTATGCGTAAATTCAGGGACACGTTTTTAGTAAGGCTGTGCTGTCTATAGCGTGGAGTGCTGGAGAAGCGGAGTGCTGTAATAAGGAAGTCAATCCCAGCTATCAGGTAAACGAGGAGGGATACAGAAGCATTTTTCAAAAAAATGAAGCATTCTATTGATGACACGTTGATTTTCGCAGCAGGAAATACTTATTGAGTGACGGTGTTCTTTTGGGCCTGTGCTTGGCCACATGCCCACTGATTCATTTGTGGCCGTCGCTCATTGTACCCGTAATTGGGAAGTGACATTGTTTTTGGCTTGGGAAGAGAACAGTTCCGCAGTTTGTCCAATCAGGCACCAGACAGTTGTTAACATGACAAATTTTTCTTCAGAAAATGAATTTTTTTTATCACTTTTTGCCTGACTTAAGTCTTGTATTTTAATAAGAAGTGCCAGTCCATCTGTTTTACGGAAATGCACGTAGTTGTGGATTAGCAGGACATTTTCAATAGCACTTATTATTTTAAAAGCAGATCAAGGGCGCTGAAACTGCATGTAATATCCTAGCAAGAGTCTTTGGTCTTGCGAAATAGTGCCAAATAGTTCTGCTCGCCTTACTCTGTTTCTTTGGGGAAGTTAGGAATCACAGAATGGTTCGGGTTGGAAGGGACCTTAAAGCCCACCCAGTGCCACCCCCTGCCCTGGGCAGGGACACCTCCCACCAGCCCAGGTGGCTCCAAGCCCCGTCCAACCTGGCCTTGAACCCCTCCAGGGATGGGGCAGCCACAGCTTCTCTGGGCAACCTGGGCCAGGGGCTCACCCCCCTCACAGCAGAGAGTTTCTTACTAATATCTAATCTAAATCTCCCCTCTTTCCGTTTAAAACTGTTACCCCTTGTCCTGTCACTGCATGCCCTTGTAAAACGTCCCTCTCCAGCTGTCTTGTTAGGCCCCCTTCACCTACTGGAAGGCCTTTTCCTCATTGAAGAGTGGATCACAGTGTAGACAATGTTGAAAACAAACGCTGTGGGCAAATGCAGTTGGTGTCAGTACAGAAGAAAAAAATTCAGATGTATAAACCACTTGTTCTGATAAATTTGTCAAACTCAGTTCTTTGAAAAAGGGGCAATGTAGAAAGCCCGAGTTCTGACCCGAACTGGTAGATGCAGTAAAGAGGTGGCACGTTGCCGCTGGCTGCTGCCGATTTCCTTGTACCACACTTGAGCTTCGGTTGCTCCGAGTGCAAAAGATCAGGAGTGACAGTGAAGTTATTCTGAGCATTTGACTTGCTAAGCATTGCTTTGCTGCAGCGGCGAATGCTTACAAGCTGTAACCTTAGCCCCGTGGAGGTCAGGTTACCTCCGAACACAGCGGTCATGACAAGCAAACAGCACCTGAACAGCATCTGAGGGCAGCACCTCGGCAGGCTCTAAGTGAGAGGCAAGAGATAAGGGCGATAAAACTTACGGTTGGTCCCAGTTCTATCTGTTCTGCGTAGCAGTGGAAACGTACGTACATGTGCCTTTGTAAATTATACAAAATTAGAAGATGGGTCAAAATAGCAAAGACGAAAAAAGTGTGAAAAGAGCTGGCAACATTGGGACCGGAGCCTGGTGAATATGGAAGTGCGTGGTCACATAGCACTGGAACTGGTGAAACCCAGATTCTAGTTTTCTGTTTGCTTCTGGGTTTTCATTAGTAATTTGTTTTTTTCATTTTCTGGATTTCCATTAGTAATGTACAAGTGACAGCTGAAGCCTTTCTCACAATTAGGGCATTCATATTTCTCCACCATTCCCATGTGAATCCTGTAATCTCAAGAAAAAAATTTTTGAACTTAACGTTGCACCCTCTTTTCACAGAGACTGCTACTAGAAAACCATCATCAAGCTGGAGGGAACTTAACTCTTTTTGCACTTGTTTCAGTTAAATTGGCTTGAAAGTGGTCGGTGGGTTCAAAAGGAATGAGGGGAAAAAGGATGGACCCAAACACCTACCTTGGGATCCAGACTAAAAGCATCAAATGGAGTTTGGTACGAGGACTGTCTCCCCCACTCTTGCATTAAGCATGTGCAACGCGACAGATTGACCGTGGAGCTGCTGGTGCATGTTCTCTCAAATCACCTTGAGAGTAGTTAAGAGAGCAAGTTTGGGGTTGGCTTTGTGCAGAACAAGGCGTGGGTGCAATATCTGCTCCTTTTGGAATTGATTTTTGCATCCCACCGGTATGCCTGTCATCCCGCTTTCACGTGGGGTACCAGGGAGCTGTGGGGAAATAGCAGCTTTTGGCCCCAGTCCCGTCTGTTACCCTCATTAGCGACGTCTGAGGCTTGGTACGGAGTGGGGGCGTAAGGGGCTGATCCTCTAAGCCTTCACTACCACCCCCAGGCCTGATCTGATACAGGAATTTAAAAAGAAACCTTCTACACCTGGAACAGAATAATCCCCCAGAATCCTATGGATGGATCTCTTCTCACATCGTACCAGTACTATTTGACACGTCCTGAGTTCGTTAGAGTTCCCAAAAGGTAGTTCTGATACTACCATAAGAACAAAACAAAACAAAACAAAAAAACCCAAGCTGATAACTTTTTAAGTTTTCCGAAGTTAAAATGTGCAGAGATTGAGCAGTCGTTACTCTGAAAACCAGAAATGCTTTTGTATTAATGAGCAAAGAATTGTAGAGAAAGGATGTAAGGAAAAAAAAAGTGTCAGGTGAGCTCTGTACCTGCCAAAACTTTAAAAGGTACACTCATATGAATATATTGTTGACTGTTCTGGAAAAATTGTCGGATTACCAAATACATGAAGTGTTGGAGCCTAACATTTATCATTGTAAAATAAATTATTTTGTAATTCCCTTAAGTTATTCACCTAACTTTAGTACAGAGGTTTATATGGAATTGACCGTGTGTGGTCGTGGTTTAAGGCTCAGAGTCAGTGCTTAGGATGTGAATTACGTTTTCTGACAGAGAATAAACTCGATGGACGTGAAGCTGTCGGGGTCGTGGGGAGGCTTCGCAGCGCAGGCTGTGCACAGGCTCCTTTTCCTCGCCATCTCTAAACCCACCCTGGTTAGACAGCCTGTCTCACCCCGTCCTAGGCTACTCTTCTAGCGCCGGCTTCCCAACAGTTACTAATTTGTGGTGGTACAATTAAGAGTCGCAGTGGTGACAGCGTGGTTATATGCATGAGATCTAATAAATGAGAACTACAATGACAAGATACTCGACTGGTCACCTCTTCTCTCTGAGCGGACTATTGAGAACTAATACAAAGGTAACCTAGCCTCAAATTTCACAGGAGCTTATGTACCGCAGTAGCACTGCCTTTTAAAAAAGTGTACTGCTAACTACTAAATTAAGGCAGAATTTAACCGTTCTGTGAGAATTTATACTAAAACCCTCTCATTCTGTTTACCTTTCAAAGTAACTTTCAGTTGTTTGATGGAATATAAGGGCAGCACATATGACTGAGAAATCAAGGCTAAATATCAGGAGAGAGTGCTTTAATTTAGCCTATCAGCAAAGCTGTAAAAACTAAGTTTTCGCTAATGCTGACGTTTGCATCAGTGCTGCAGCGCAGGGAGGGCTGCATTTTCAAAATGGTCTTGCTTGCTGTCGTTTGACTTCTCAAATAGCTGCAGTACTTCTTTGCAGAAGTCGCGATCAGGACTCTCATCTGAAAAATCAAAGGCAGGACATTCCGACTGACCTGTCTCAGGTATGTCCGTGATACTTGAAAGCATCTCCTCACTTGCAGTAGAGAGATAATCCTTGATATTAATTCCCCTGATGAGCTCTTCAAAATACTGTTGCATCGAAATGTTATGCTTTGGTTGCTGCTGATAGGAGGCTTTTCCTTCTAGCACTTTTTCTACCTTTTCCTTGAATTTTTTGTCTTCCTCTAGAAACTGGAGAGAATTTTGGTGCTGTTCCAGGAGGGTTTCCATTTGCTGATAAAGCTGTCCAGACTCTTCGGCCTCGTTTGAGATTACCTGCAGTTTCTCCAGTTTTGTGGAATAGTCATGGTGTAACTTGGAATGCAGTTCAGCCATTCGGTACCGTATGCCCTTCAGCAAGCCCATTCCGACTGTGTCAATCATTACCTTGGTGTCTGTAGCACCAGCTGCTAGCTCATTAATCAGCTTTTCGGTTTCCTGTGTGAAATAAAGCAACGAAAAGTTAGGTTCTGTTCTACCTCCAACCGGGACAGTATTGCGTCATGTCTCCAAGGAATGTTTAGAATAGGTAAGTGCACTTTCAACTTTCAAAAAGTGTGATATGCAGATATACATTATAGACTGTGTGCTTTTTACAATTCTGGCAGCTGTTAGGGCTCAACACCAAATGAAAATATACATCATTTTACATGCATTTCAAAACATTTTGCTATTTTGTGTCTAGGTGAGCAAGTGACCCGAAAGCCGGCAGCTTTATAAAATGGGTCTCTTAGAACGTCTGTGATGTGTTTTCTTTAGGAAGCTGTGGAAACTGCGCTGAGCTCAAGCCGCCTTTGCGGAGATAGCACCAGGGTGAGCGGAGTGCCGCCTTGCAAGCCCGCTTACCTAGTGAAGACATCGGTCGCAAGGTATTCTCCAGGAATATTTGTGCTCTGTACATGTGTTACCACAAGTATTTGGGATGGCAGACTGTAAGGACCGCGTGTTCTTTGCAGAGACCAGAAGGTAAGATTTGCAAGCCCACATCCAGTTCTATAGCTTAGTGTGCTTCTTCATCTACTTAATGAGCACTAACAAATTGTGAAGACATAGGAAAAGCTTCGGTATTCAAAGCTCATGTTATACCCGGGTGAACAAAAATCAAAGAGGCAGTTTGCCCAGGGGTATAATACAATCTAAGTAAGGATTAAAATATATTCTTATTCTCTTCCTGCTAAGCCATTTTGTCTTGTATATCCTAACCTTCTTTTGCAAAAACCTACAAATTGGCTGCCTGCTATTGGAATCAAAATGCAGCGCTCTCATCTTCTACTGGACATCCAGGGGTCCTGCGATTTTGTTAGTCTCATCTCAGATAGGCCACTTGTACCTTCCTAGCTTCTTCGGATTTCTTATGAACTAAGTTTAGTTTTGTCGTGAATGTTTTTTTCCTTGCGCTGTAAACATCCGAGACTTTTGCAACATTGTGGTCCTTGTGTTTTCCAAAGAGTTTACAGATTGCACATATTGGCTCGTCGTCAGTCAGACACATCTGAGAGAGAAAAAAAATACACAACCAGAGTCAGTATCTACGTACAAGTGAAATAACCCAAGTAACTTGTTGGTCTGTCTGTCATTACATGCTGTTAGAAGTGCCAAAACTGAGTAGTGCTGGTGTAGCTGTAGTGTTTGTCTTCCAAACCAAGATTGCTGTTACTCTGGGTTTGTTCTCTTGGCATTTGCCGTACATACTACAAATTTTGCCAAACCACACGCCTTTTAGTCGCTGGTAAAAATAGCGTACTCGCTTCCTGTACATCCTGTGAATTTTGCTATCAGGTGGTATAGGGAAGTTTCCCATGCAATAAACCACGTTATTGGCCCTTAAGGCACACACGGGATTATCTATTTTGCATCTTGGTGATAAGTAGTGCCAGATACCCCACTGGTGATGGGGGACAGTGGAAAACGATGCATAACTGCAGGTGAAGATACAGTCCATACCTGGAAAACTTAAGAACGACAGAGGTAAGTGCTATCTGCAGGAAGGATAAATACATGGGTTTTTTCCTCTATTTGTAATTGTGTTACACCATCTTAGACAATGCAGTCACACACGCGTACACTAGCACACACAAACCGAAATGTTTTACAGGAGGGAGAGGACTCTGATTTATGCCTTAGCCCAGGAAGGGCTTTCTGCGCCTGACTAATGAAGGCACATGTGGGTGGGATGCAATGAGCAACGGCTTCCCTGGTGGAACAGGAGGGGATGCTGAAATGGCATTGTGAGAGAGAAGAGCAGACCAGAAGGCAGATGTAGTTTTGTAAAAATACTCAGAGCGTGTGAATGAGAAGCTTGAGTGAGGTGCAGCGAAATGGGGAGCCAGTGGGAGAATTCAAACAGGAGGTGCATTTTTCAAAGACAAATGGACAATATGCATCCACAATGTGTCTAAAAACTGATGACTAATCACCATCTGTGGCACTAGGTCTTCCAGTCCTGGAATGAATGAAGGGGGTTTTGTGTCTTTTGAGCTATTTATGATTAATTATGGTGTTGCTTTCTCTAGTCGTAGTGTAGGAATGGCAGTAGGATGGTTGAACTCCTTGAGGAATGAGAGCTTGGACCTCTCAGAGGTTTGATTCCAATGGGACTACTCACGTGCTTACCTCTAGCCAGGCCTCTGTGGCTTTTGCAGCCACCTTCCTGAGGGGGTTATTGGGAAGTGGGGTATTCAGTATGAACAAGAGAAGGAAACTCTGGTCCCTGTTAGTCATTTTAGTGCAGTGCTTAGAAAAGGCAAAGAGGATGCTTAGACCACTTGATCGGGTTCAGTAAAAGCAGGGTTAGCTCTGCCGTTACTCGAAGGCTGAGCTTTGAGCTTGACTTTTAAAAAGGTTACAGCTCTTCTGAAGTTTATCAAGCTGCTTGCTAGTGGCTGCAGAAAATTCCCTGTTGGTGGGATGGATCAAAATAGTCTGGGTAAGAAATCCTTATCAATATTCAATATATCATTTTTGTTATAATTTTGGAATAAATTTCTGTATCTTAATATTATATAGTTTGTTATGATAACGACTTTGCTATATGTAAGGATTTCGTGAAGTATTGACCATCCACTAGGGTTTCCAATAAATAAAATTTTGACTTCGCACTTGCAGGACAGAAAGCGTGCAGATTACTAAAATGAAAAGGGATAAAAATTCATACCAAATTTATGTTTTCTCCATGTTCTTCACAGACTTGGGACAACTGTCTTTTCTCCTGAGTACAGTTTTTTTCAAGGTCGTATTTAAATTTCTCCAGTATACTTTCAACTAGACTATTTCGTAGCAGGCTGGCAATTCCTCTGCCCCTCAAATAAATCATCTACGAAGGAAAAAAATGGTAAAATAGTTTGAGTGATACGGGAGCGCTTTGTTTCTCTGATACTTCAGTATAATGCAGAAAAAAATACATCATTTTTATTTAGTTGATATTTACATTAATAAGATTTGAACCATGGTGAAATACCAGTTGGTTCAAACGTGTATTTTGTAACATGAAGGCTTTTGAGTTATCGCTTGCCCATACTTTGCCTCTGAGTATAGGGAGTTTAAACCAATGGGAATTGCATTGTTTAGTCTGAAATACAGAATTTAGCATATCAAGCAGAGAGATCTGGTAGTTCCTGTTAACAGGCAAAAAGTGTATTTTGTGGGTTTTTTTAAATATTCAGAGGCATGTCCTGAAGGCATTATGAGAATCCAGTCCTGAACCTTTTACTCCCTAAAGTCAGTAAATTTACTTGCATGTTAGACCGGGAATACAGACGTCTTCATCTTTCCCTGAATTAAGGTTTTGTCTCCCTAAAGCCTATGAGAACGTTTTAAAATGCTATCTGTTAGCATATTAGCATTTGGTGGCAGAAACTAACCATGAGAAAAGCCTTCACAGTGGACTTGGCGCTTACAGAAGTCTGTAAAATACAGATATTAAAATAAGGATGTTCCAAATTTCAAGAAGATCTGCTGATTTATTTTTGTAATAAACCTGCAACCTGTCAAACGGGGAAACAATGGTAAGCAAATATCTTGTTTAGTCCAAATCCTAGAAAATATCTCATTTAAAGATGGGATTTAGCACTTGCACGTTTTTCCTCTGGCAGGAATGCGAGGATTGCGTGGCCAGGTTTTGGTGCAGCAGCAGTGTGTTCAGGGACCAGAAACACAGATGCCACGCTATGAAAAACATGGGAGTGATTGCGCATAACCTGTTCCGTTCATGACAAATCGGACGTGGCGCCTTAATCCTCGAGAGAACCGTGGCGCTCCCGTGAAGAGATGGGGCATACCTGCCACTTCACATTAAAGCAGAAGTCTCCCAAGTCCAAGATGTGGCATCTGCCCAGCTTCCGCAGAGCAGGTAGGATCACCCCTCCTTACCTTCCTGCACAGCGGGCAGTGGAAAAACCCATTGACGTGGTGACAGTTTTGGTGTAGCGTGATCTTCTCCAGGCATTGCTTGCAGAAGTTGTGTGTGCAGGGCAGCACCAGGATGGGGGGTGTGAACAGCTCCAGACACACGGGGCACGACAGCATCTGTCTCCAAGTTTCCATGGTGGTGGTGGGTCGCCACAGGAGGAAGAGCTGCCAGAGCATCCCCTCGCCCTGGCACTGGACTTCTAGAACCAGCCGTGGTCTCTGTCATAACATCTCCATGGCAATGGCCATTCCCTTCTCCGAGATGACAACAGCTTAACGGGATCTCCTGCATCTCTGATCCTGCCCAGCACGTGTGCAATACCACTGTGTTACACCAGGATATTCTCCTTTCTGCTGGAACACCTTGGTCTCCATTTAAAGTGCTCTCTTGGGCGTTTAACGCTCAGAGATGTTGAAACAATCCAGCATCTCTAATTAGAAGAATTTTGCATCTTAACACAAGGGAGGTTCCTTGTGGTGATAAATTATTTTATTACTTCAAATTTTTCATTCAGAATTGCGTCTTTTGGTTTCTTTTGGTTTTTTTTCACTCATTTCAGTTCACATTTTCATTACCTTGTGGTGAAAGCTTCTTCCAAAAGTCAGCCTCCGCCGTGTTAGCAATAATCCTTTTGTTATCATTAACATCTTTAAAATGCATTTTTTAGAGAATGGAATAACTCAGCAACATTGAAAGCTAACATGGCATCTGTTTGAGGAACAGTCAAGTAACTGCTTTTTGCCAGGTACGGAAATATATTAAAGGTTTCCGTGGACTGGACCTATATTAAAGCTCCGCTGTTGAAAGTCTTCCACAGGCACAACCCCTTGCTGTCAGCAAGGCTTGCATATTCATCAAGGCATTTGGTTCCCTGCTTTTAGAAAGGGATATAGAAAACATGTAAGACATTCCTTAAATATGCCGTGTGTTGTCCAGTAGCTAGGAAATTAGAGTTAATAGATTAATGACTGAAAGAAATCAAGGTAACCAGACAAGTAATAATCATGAGCAGGGTGCATGAGCACACGCACACTGATCAGACGTTGCCCTTCAGGGGTGTTAATACCTGGGTTTCATAGCAATTATGTTCCATCTTTTGTTATCTCCAGCCCACCCACAGCTGTCCGTGGACACGACTGCAACCATGGTTGGGGCAGAGCTGGTTGGTTCTGTCCTCTGCTTACCTGGGATATTCTTACTCCATGGGAATGAAGATTTGGCATCCAGGTCTCAGACATACATCAGTTTTCTTGTGCGTAGCAAACCTCTGTCAATTAG
This sequence comes from Rynchops niger, assembly GCA_013400035.1. Lineage (NCBI taxonomy): Eukaryota > Metazoa > Chordata > Aves > Charadriiformes > Laridae > Rynchops > Rynchops niger. The sequence continues at coordinate 234,425 of VXBH01007623.1, read as the reverse complement.
CTAGAAAATAGGAGCGAAGGCGTCGGGCTTCAGGCCAGTAGTTAAGGAGCGTTGTTCTTTCTGATTCAAGACCTTTCCTAGAGAAAGCAGGAGGAGTAAATGGGAGACATTACGCTGGGAATTGAAGACAAAATGTCTGCTTGAATGCTGAGTCTGACTGTAGTGTAGTGAGTTTTCTAGTCACCGGTACATTTAGAAAATAATTTGTAATGTGCTGGCAGCCTGGCGCTGTTCTGCTCTCTAGTCCTTCTCCTTTTTCCGTAACCTTCATGTCCTGCGAGTTGCGACGCGTGGTGCAGACAAGCAGAGGATGCTGGAAGGAAGGGTGCTCCACAACTGAGAGGGGATGCGCGGGTGCGAAAATAGGAGTATCCGTAGGAGAGCGTGGAAACCCTGCGTGGGAAGTACGGTGGTGTTTTCAACGTGTGTTGCGGTCAGTCAGTGTCGCTGACAGCCCTGAATGGGTTTTGTGTTATTGTGTAGAACATTCACTTGGCATTTTTTTACACTCTAAATTAGTGTCTTGATACAGAGTAAGTTTGTTTTCCCCTGAGTAGAGCCCCTTTCTCGGTGCTCAGGGGGGCTGCCGTGCAGCCAGGGTTGCAGGAGGATCTCTGGCTGCTTAGGCCATGGGGACAGGACACCTCGGCTCCATCCTCGTTTTGGTTATGATTTGTGAGGCTCGTTTTGCAGGCATTTTCTGTTAACGGGGCTCAGTTTATTCATCCTGAGAGTAAATGTGATAATGTACTGAAAAGTGGTTTTCTTATTACTTTAGCTGTTGTAGCGTTTGAGGTGTTTGGATATGTGTTATAAAGCAAGTACTTTGATCAAAAGATGTCTGAAGTCAGCAAAAAGATACATAGATAGAGGATGTCGTTCAGTTCCTTAAGTGCAGATAGTTTAGAAATATCTCAGAAATAAAAAGTTATATATGCATTGTTTGGTATTTAGTACATTATCTCTCCTGAAGTAGAGCTGTTTATCTTTCAAACTAAGGCGTTTCTTCATGCGTTGTCTTTACTTCAATCATTGGAAGCCAGTTACTACCTGCGTGCAAATGCTATTACAATTATCAGTGAAACGGGTAGCATAAATTGCAATATAAGCACACCCACTATTTTTTCTGTAATCTTTTCAAGGTCCAGTCTGCAATTTATCAATTCTTAGCTGGCATGGGCAAACCCTTACGACGGCACCAAGGTCAAATCACGTGGACGGAGCAGGCAGGGATGGACCACAGTCCCATGGTGCTTCCCGTTTATGGAGCCAACGTGATGACCTGCACTTGGTTATTTTTATAACATACAGCATCAAGTCCTTCACTATTTAAATACGGGCCAAGCCCCAGCAGTGAACGCAGAGCACACGCTCGGTGTCAGCGTGGCGGGGGAAGAGCTGCCTGCTGCTGCCTGCAATAGTGGGAATCACCAACATGAGTGGAGTTTTGGCCTTGGCATTAATATTGCAGTAGAACCGTATCATTTTTCACGTGTCCAATATAATATAAATCAGTTCTTAGGAAAAAAAAGTAGATTTTTAGTAACATGGCTTAAATTCTCCTTAATGGATGTATAAAAGTATNTTATATGCTATGACAAAATATTCACTGAAATACACTTAAACTGAGACTTTGACTTTCAAGACGTGATATATAAAATAAATATACGTCAGTCAAATGTATTATTTTAACATCCACTCATTTTTAGTAGCTTGCCACCTACTAATTTCTGCGACATGAAACCCTCCTTAGCAATGGAATTTTTTAAGCCAGCTAATTTGCCATTTTCAGGGCTATTAAGTTAGGTAATAGGAGGATGTAGAGAAATGCAGGATCTCTGCTGTCCTGGTAAATGTTCATATGTCTTAAAAGACAGCATATTGAGGCAGGGGAGGAAAATGGACCAACAGTTATTTTGCTGAGGGATGTGGCCGCGTATTAGTGCCCAGAATGGTACATCAAGTCAGCAAGTACAGGATGGGGTTGTGCCAGCGATGTTTGTATTTTTCTCATTGTTGTTTTTGTTGGTTTTTTGGTGGTGGCTTGTTTGGGTTTAGATTGAGTGCCATTTTGAGCCAGTTTAAAGGGTTAAATGGACAATGTCCACACACATTTTCTTAAGCCAGCAAGTCAGGCACTGAACAGATTCCCTGCAAGTCAGATACAGATGTCTCAGTTTTGGTTGAAGGTGAAATGCCATTGTTACCTAAATAATATTACTAAATAATATTACTAAAATTTGTGAAATAGCTATATTGATGTAGACCCTTTCAAGGATTAGTCCGGAGCCTGACGCTGCTTTGGAAACTGGTGTTTGTAATTTAACAGTGCGCTGCAGCTGCCACGTGTCCCTAACTGGCGGAGAGCACATAGAAACCGTGGGTTTAAGGTAAGAAAAAAAAGGAAGAAATAGGTTGTTTTATTGCCTCCCGTGAAGAAATCTGTTCCTACCACTGTTTGCAGCAGGCCCATCCCAGTTTATTGTCCTCCACAAGAGGCTGGGAAGAAGGTGGGTCTCTTCCCTGCTCCCTCCTGCACCACCGGCATGTTGCCCTTGACGGTTCAGAGGATCTTCTGTGATCTTGTAGTAAAGTTCTAGGAAATGCAAAAGTTGGGGAAAAAGCTCCTCCCAGGCACCAACAGGGAAATCCCACAAACCGGGGGTGGCGTGGACTGCCCTCCCCACTCGCAGTCAGCCTCTGCTGTATTTAGCCAGGCCTGGGATGCTTCCAGCTCCCTCCTGTCATGTCGCGATAGTATGAACTGCTGACAGTCAGCAGCGTTTAGCAATAAAAGGAGAAATGGCCACGGGCAGGGACACCTCCCACCAGCCCAGGCTGCTCCAAGCCCCGTCCAACCTGGCCCTGAACCCCTCCAGGGATGGGGCAGCCACAGCTTCTCTGGGCAACCTGGGCCAGGGGCTCACCCCCCTCACAGCAGAGAATTTCTTTCTGATATCCAACCTAAATCTACCCTCTTTCAGTTTGAGGCTGTTACCCCACGTCCTATCATTACACTCCCTGATAAAATGTCCCTCCTGTAGCCCCATCCTTCCTGTAGCTCCTTCAGGGACTGGAAGGGGCTGGAAGGTCTCCCCGGAGCCTTCTGTTCTCCAGGCTGAACCCCCCCAGCTCTCATCCTGTCCTCCCAGCAGAGGGGCTCCAGCCCTTGGATCATCTTTGTGGCCTCCTCTGGCCCCGCTCCAACAGGTCC